>CAUYQU010022398.1:0-38076 GCA_963574635.1 Cheracebus regulus
TTTTTAGACTGCATTCTAGCCTGGGCAATAAAACAAGAATCCCATTCTCTCTCCCTCTTTCTCTTCCTCTTTCTTTCTCTCTTTCATTCTTTTTTTTTCTTTCTTTTGCTGTTTCTTTCTTTCTCCTTTTCTCTCTTTAAAAAAAAAAAAAAGAAATTCCACAGCTTTTTCCTATTGTAGAACAATCTGCATTTAAAACATTCTGATTTACTGAATTAAAGTTAATCACCCCACCTCTTAAAGACTCAGTCATGCATCCAATTTTTCAGTGGCCTGTGGCACCTGAGTGTCACGGAGTGTGGAAGGCTGTAGGGGACCAGTCCAGAGGAGAGACCACATGGCCTGATTGTCCAGTATCAATGGATATTCACGAAAGAATGCTGGCTCAAAAAAATAAATTGAAAACAAAACAAAACCAACAACACACTTGAACAGGTGGCTTTGTATGATTGGCTGTGTTGCACTTTTTAATGAGCTGATTTGTTTCCACAATTTTTTTTAGGTAATGTATTAGTCTGTTCTCATACTGCTATAAAGAACGACCCAACACTGGGTAATTTATAAAGAAAAGAGGTTTGATTGACTCACAGTTCCACAGGCTGTACAGGAGGCATGGCTGGGGAAGCCTCAGGAAGTTTACAATCATGCAAAAGGCAAAGGGGAAGCCAGCACATCTTACATGGCAGGAGAGGAGGAAGAGAGAGCAGGAGGAGGTGCTACACACTTTCAAAAGCCAGATCTCATGAGAACTCACTATCATGAGAACAGCTGTCTGTTCTCATGGGGAAGAGAAAGTCTGCCCCCATCATCCAGTCACTTCCCACCAGGCCCCTCCTCCAACACTGGATTACAATTTGACATGAGATTTGGGTGGGGACATAGGGCCAAACCATATCAGGTAACAAAACTTCCAATCTCAAAAATGGTAAGTCAATTTTATTGCTATTTTAGTTCTTAAAACTGTCATTGATGATGATGATGATAGCAGTTATTTGTACAGTAACATGCACAAGACAATTCCCAAGAGGGGAACACAAACAAAATCAAATAGGGAGATTTGACTTTGCCCAAGTTCTTCTCAACTAGAAATTCTAAAGGTGTATTTTTGGGGAATACTGCACTATGTGCAGTTTTCAGCTGTTTAACCTCAAGGACATCAAACTGTTGGAAGAGATTCAAAGAAGGATAATCAAACTTGGATGGGACTGACTTACAGAAATGGGCTAACCTCCAGAGAGGATGTTGCCATTGAGTCAACTCTTGCCGAAAAAGCCTCCTCACTGGACTGCTCAGACTCCTCCATCCTGGTGGCAAGGGCTTAGACCATTATTCATGGTCTGACTGGCCTTGAGGTGGTTGTCTTGCCTTTGAAAAAGGGCAGACACAGAGCGTGTTCAGAGCACAGAACCATGCTGTGTGATTTCTTCAAAGAGAGCTTAACTGCAGGTTTGTCATGGATGCCTCTTGCTCCTTCCTTCCAATTTAGTCCTTGAATCTGGTCCAGTTACAACAGGAGGGAACTCTCACAATCTAGAATATCAGAGTTATTTTTTTGTCACTATTCATTTTTATTAATACAAAACAAATCTTTATTCCAAATTTGTTATACTTGAAATTGCTAATTAAAAAAAATGAATTTAAGGCTGAGGTGGGAGGATTGCTTGAGGCCAGGAGTTTGAGACCAGTCTGGACAACAGAGTGAGACCCTGTCTCTAAAAACACTGAAAAACAATTAGCTGGTTATGGTGGCAGGCACCTGTAGTCCCAGCTACTCAGGAGGCTGAGGCAGGAGGATTACTTGAGCCTAGGAGGTGGAGGCTGCAGTGAGCTATAATTGTGCCTCTGCACTCCAGCCTGGGTGACAGAGCAAGACCCTGTCTCTAAAACAAATATACTGAATTTAAAATAACCATGTAATAATCCTGCTTTGACTAAGACAATGAAACTGTGGCTTTTAAAAAAAGTATTTTAGCACCATATGCTCATTTGTCTTTCAGAATTTGGATTAATGAATGATGTGACTGCTTCAGGGCAACAGACCCTCACTGCAGCTGCTTAGTCCAGGAAGCAGCAAGGTCAGTCCAAGGAGAGCCACAGGCCTGGGGAGGCACGTGCCTTCCTTCCTGGCCAGCTGGATCTCACTACTTAGCCCAGATTGCGTGTGAGAAGAACAAAGCCAAGCACTTCACAATGCTGTCAGTTGCTGTGCTGAAGAAGGTGGCTAGGAGCTCTAGAAGGATTGAAAGCCCCAGGGTTTTTTGTTTTTTATATACACACTTCTCTTTACATAATTGTTCCTCTACATCCAATCAGCCTTGCAAGTTTGTTCCTGCTGCTAGTGTTCAGAAATATTCGAGGGCAGAGTGGGTCAAAACTCCCCACCACACACACACAGAAGAGTGAGAAAAGCTGCCCTGCAGGACAGCTCCAGACTCATGGCTGTTCCTTTGCACATGCACGCCTCTTACTCTTCACCAAATGACAACAAATTCCTTCACTTAACATTACGCCCTCCTCTCATGACCTCCACTTGCCATCCCTCACTGACCTCTCTTTATGTCCACATGGTACCCAGGAGTCTCCCCTAACTAAATTCCCCACTGCTTCTCCAAATCACCCCAATCCTACTTCCTGCTGAAACCAACAAGAAGGGAAGCCCAGTGTTAACAAATGAAGTTTTTGAAGGAAGTCACTCCAAGATTCTGGGCCTACTAGTTAACCCCTAAGGGTTAGTTCTTGGCATCTGCTTCTTTCCCTGGACAATTATTTCCATGCTCTGAAGAAATTTCACCCTAGTCCCATTTTGGGACTCCAACCAGCCCCACCCAAAAAGCTTAGGATTGGCATTTTCTGATGACTACAGGGATAGCAGAGGAGAACTGAGTTGGGTCCTCAGGTATTTGAGGTTAGAATTCCTTGTTAACCTTGCCCACGATGCCCTATATGGAGACATGCCATGGCAGAGATCACTTGAGAATTAACCTGTGGCCCACACTGCCATAATTAGATATCTGTTCAGCACCTCTCAACTAATCAGAACGATGACACATCAATAAGTAAAAAGATATGAGAAGAGACAAAGATACAGTGATTGAATAATAAAATGGGTGAATCAGTTAGCAGAGCAGAAGAGAGCACAGTCCTAGGCTGGCTAAGGTTGTAATTTTTGGTTTTTGGCTTTTTTTTTTTTAGACAGAGCAAGACGGTCTTGAGCAAGACAGTACTGTTGCCCAGGCCTAAGTGCAGTGGCATGATCACTGCTCACTGTAACCTCTGCCTCAAGGTTTCAAGTGATTCTCACCTCAACCTCCTGAGTAGCTGGGATTACAGGCGTGCACCACCACTCTGGGTAATTTTTGAATTTTTAGTAGGGATGGGGTTTTGCCATATTGACCAGGGTGGTCTCGAACTCCTGACCTCAGGTGATTCACCTGCCTTGGCCTCCCAAAGTGCTGGGATTATAGGTGTGAGCAACTGCACCTGGCCAGTTGTAATTATTAAGCCCTGTCAGCACCCACAAAGGGAAGTTCTGGGATAGCAGAGACAGTGGAGACAGTGACAAAGAGCAAGGTTAAAGTTGGAGCAGTGTGGACAAAGAAAATGGAATGACACCAAGCAACTGGGGATAAAGAATAAAAAGCAGAACCAGTGACGGCAGGGAGCAGAGATCAGAAGCAACAAGAAGATACTCTGAGTGGAAGAATGCAACCAAACAAGAAAAAGAATTAATTGTATGTAAACATTGAGTTTAGGGGCCAGCTGACTATCTTAGCTACTTCAGGCTGCTGTAACAAAACGCCTTCAACTGTGTGGCTTTTAAAACAGAAACGTATTGCTCACAGTTCTGGGGGTGGGAAGTTTAAGATGAAGGTGCCAGCAGATTCAGCATCCATTGAAGGCCTGGTTCACTGATGGCATCTTCTAGCTGTGTTCTCACATGGTGAAAGGGGGTGAATGAGCTCCACTGGGCCTTTTTTATAAGGACACAAATCCCACTCATGAGGGCTTATGATCTTATTACCTCCCCCAAATTGCTACCTCCTAAAACCATCACTTGGGGGCTGAGGATTTCAACATACGAATTTTGGGAAGGACACAAACATTTAGACCATAGCACTCGCTTACAGATCTCAATGGCTCCTGAGGTTGGCATCACGGGATTATAGCAAAGCATGGTAACTGAGGCTTAGCATGATGAGGCTGAGTCATAAAGAGCATTTTAAGTCATGAATGTGTTATATATGGAAGACACGGAGATGGTCATAGTTTTAGATGAATTTTGATACAGTATAGTTGAAATTTAGATTTTATCAGTAAAAGCCTAAGCATTGAGCTATTTGCAAGGTTAGCCAGTTTCTAACCATCCCGGGTAATTAAAGGATAATCAAAAGATCACTATCCAAAAGCTGTTGTTTCCAAAGCCACAGAGATGTAAAAGTGGGGCCACCTTAAGAGAAATACATGGATTCCCATTGCTGGATCAGAGGGTCCATGGGGAGGTGTGGAGGTGGTATGGAATTGCAAGACTCAGGAGACACTGAATGCATTGAAACAGGGGTGTGCCATGAGCCGACTTACATTTTAGAAATATAATACTGGCAGGATACTATAGGAGATTGCATTGGGAGAAAAATTGGCACCAGGGCCAAGACTAAGGTAAGGTAAGTGAGGTGCTCATGTCTGTTGTAAAATTTAAGGAAGTACCCAAACCCCAAGTTATTAATATTAAATAATATTTTAATGTACTATTTTAAAAATATGTGCAAAAATACGTGAACAAGAATTTTTTGATTATTAAAATATCAAAAATTTAAATCAAGACAGACTCAGCAGTGACAAAGGCAATATTCAGGAGAGGCTGGAAGACTCAGAGAGTTGTTTAGGAGGAACGATTAAGGCCTGATCTAACGTTGCAAAAACAGTGAAACTGGGGAGTCACGGGAGTCAAGGACAAAGCCCAAGTTTATGACTCAGGGGAACCAGCCAGTCACCGGCATAGGGCAGTAAAAGAAGAAGTAGGTTTAGAGGAGGTGAGAGCCACTGTGAGTTTGTCACATTTGAGGTATGTATGGGATATCAAAGGGAGGAAATCTAGCTAGTGACTGGGAATATGGACCTAGCACTCGGTAGAGAAGTCTGAGCTGGCCATAGAGGGTGGGGTTTTCTCACATGTAGTTGCTGCTGGGAGCTGTGTGTGTAGGTGAGCCTGCCCAAGGAGCGGACATTTAGAGAGAAAAGGCAACGGTACCAAACATAATAAAAAGCAGTAATAATATTGATTGAGGCTTACTCTGCACTAGCCATTCTGCTGAGCAGTTTACAAACATGATCTAATGATCCTCACATCAACTCTAAAAGGTCTGTGTTATCATTAGCCTCATTTTCCAGATGAGGAAATGGGCAGTTAAAGAGGTTAAGTAAGCCAGGTTTTGAGCTCAGCGTATAAATGACACAACCAAGCTGCAAACTCAAGAAGCCTGAAGAGAAGAAGGAGGCAGCCCAGCTCTGGAGAGCAGGGTGTGGATTCTGGCTTCGTGGTTTATTACAGGGTGTGTGGTCTTGGCCAGCACTTGTGTTCTCCTGGAGCCTCTGTGTCTTCATCTGTAAGATGGGGAGAAGACACAAATCTCACAGGATTGTTGTGAGAGTGAGATGGGAAAGGAAGTATCTGATGCGTGGTAGGTGCTCAAGATGAGCTGGTAACTAGTACAATCATTAGGAACACCCCAGCGTCATGCAAACACTTAAAGGGCCTTAGTGAAGAGGACACTGTGAAAGAGAATATGATGGAAAGGTAAGAGCAGACCCTCTCTGAGAGACGGAATCAAAGGAAGGAAGAGGGGTGAGCACAACAGTTTGGTCAGATTGCCAGCTAGTGTTGTTCTTAGCAGAAGCACAGTGAGTGCAGTGGAGCAGTGGGCATGAACTGATAGTTAGGAAGGAGAGCTAATGAATGTTAACAATACTTCCTCAAAGCTTGGCTCAGAAGGGAAAGAAAGGGAGTGATGTTTCTTGAGGGAGACACAGAGGTCAGGCAACGCTCTCTTTTCACCCACAAAAGCTCCCCAATGGGAGAACTTACAGCATTTTTTTCTCCCTGAGAAAAGTTCATGGAGAGTGAAATAAAAAAAAAACCCACCTGATTTAAAAATAATGATGATTTGCCACTTAAAATAATTTAACATATTTTAAAGTACTTTTACATCCAATGTGACATGGAGCCTTCAGAACAATCACGGAGTAGACGAGGCAGGTAGCATCCCCAGTTCATAGATACTGAAATGAAGACTCAGAAGATCAGAGATTAAAAAATGATCAATGTGGAAAGATTAAGAGACTCCCTCTTCACTGCAGCTGGCATGGAGAATCGAGGTAATGGGCAGATTCCAGAATAGCCTTGAAGGGGCTGTGTCTGCAAGAGAGAGTCACTAGCAGAGGAAAAGACAAGCTGCCTGTAGGTAAGAATGTGTGGGAGGAAATGAGTGGGACAGAGAAGAGACTTTGAGCTCCTCCCTGACAAACTAAACCGCAAGAAAGATGGATTGTAAAGTTTAACTTTGTATTATGAATATATGAAGACTTTTTGAAATTTCTTGAAACATTGAGATAAGAGTGGAAATGTTTGCAGTGTTTTGGCTTCTCAGAAGCCTTGGGCACATGGGCGTATTAGTCAGCATTCTACAGAGACAGAACCAATAGGATATATAGAGAGAGAGATGAGAGGGAATTTCTTACGGGAATTGGCTCACATAATTATGGAGGCTGAGAAATTTCATGACAAGCCATCTGCAAGCTGGAGACTCTGGGATGCCGGTAGCATGGTCAGTCCATGTTCCAAATCCTCACAACTATGGAGGCCGGTGGTGTAATTC
Organism: Cheracebus regulus; assembly: GCA_963574635.1. Taxonomy (NCBI): domain Eukaryota; kingdom Metazoa; phylum Chordata; class Mammalia; order Primates; family Pitheciidae; genus Cheracebus; species Cheracebus regulus. Next base: position 6,873 of record CAUYQU010022398.1, read on the forward strand.
TTGGGCCGAGTTCACACACCTGAGAAGCTGAGAAGCCAAAGGTGGGGAGGGGGATAACTGTGTAAGTCCTGGAGTCCCAAGGCCAGAGAACCTGAAGTCTTGATACCAGGAGGAGGAGAGTGTACATGTCTCAGTTCCAGGAGAAAGCGAGGGGAAATCCTTTTCTCTCCTTTTTCATTCTCTCTGGGCCTTTAGCCTGATGACATTGAAGGCAGATCTTTCCCGACTTAGTCCACTCAGGCTCACGCACTAATCTCCCATGGAAACAGCCTCATAGACACACCCCAAAATAACGCTTTACCAGTTCTCTCGGTATTCCTTAATCCAGTCAAGTTGACATCCAGAATTAGCCATCACATGGGACATGGTGATATTTGGATTATATGTGGCTGGTAGTTGGGTAGCACTGGACTTGATCCGAGGTCTTCGGAGGCAGAATCATCACCCTATCCACCAACCACATTGCTTTCATTTGCAATTTGGACTTTTGCTTTCCAGGAGTGGAGTGAAAAAGAAATTATTTTTGGTTTTCATTGTGAGGATTCCAATCTTAACTCCACTGAGGATCATGAACAGTGCTTCCAGAGAGACAGAAGATTAGGAATAATTTGCATAATGCTAGTTAGTTCAATTTCATTCGATTTATTTAATAATCATTGAAGGCTGGATGTCATGCAGAACTTAGGGGGGATTGTGCAGAGAAATTAAAAGCAGGCTAAACTTAAATTGTTCATTGAGGTGACCTAAACCTGAAGCTATTAATGCTAAAACAGAATTAGATTCACCAGCATGTACCTGATGTGCCCTTTGGAAAGCGTGTTAACTGTTTTATGTAAGGAGTAGCATTTCATCCAGGTTTACTCATTTGCATACCTGTGATTTCATTTGCATGTATTTTACTGTGCAGTGCTCTGGAAATATATTCACTTATTTTATTCCCTCCTTTAAATTCCTCACACCATCTATAGTACCAAAGGACTTAGATGACCAAATATTTAGGAAAGTATTGTTAGAAAGAATGACCACTATGGAGCTTCCCTATCCAATCTGCCATCAAAACTGTCTTTTATTCTTTTAAATATCTAGTGGGTATGTTTTCCTATTTTCTATTTCCACGACATCATCCTAGAACAGGACTTACCTCCTAACTGGCCTCCTGGCTTCCAGCCAAAACCACCCAATTCAGTCTATCTCCAGCTTTCTGCAAACTTTCCCTGAAACACACCTTACCTAATACTCAGTGGCCTTCATAGCGATCTAATGGCATTTTTAAATTAGGTTCATCACATTTCAAATTCTTAAGTTCTGCCATGGTCAAACTTTCACAACTTTATAGCTGTCAGTAATTTATAGCCATCTTCACTTTACCATTAAAGGGGAGTAAGTCTTTTCTGACTTTGCTTTTCCCCTACTTACATCTTCTAAGAAGGATTGTATCCTTGCCAGCTCAGTTCCTCACTGGAGAAATGAGGAAAGAAAAGCGGAAAAGTATGAATAAAGACTTCATTAGAAGGGCTGGAAATTTCCTTTCCTTTCCTTATTTTTTGGAAAAGAAAAAAGAATAGAGGTGAACAAAAGGGAAAGGAATGGAAAGATGAAGGTTTTAAGAAAGCGTGAGATTTTGGGGAAAGACTTAGAGTTTAGAGAGAGCGGTTGAAAGTGAAACTTCTGTGTAGCTTTCTAACTTAAGAGTGGCTAAGATAAAAAGTAGAGCTTTGCTGAGGTCAGATACAGGGAGAGGACATCTACTTATTAAAGAAAAACAAGACATGGAGAGAGAAGTTAAGTGGGAAAGTTAGGATATTGGTTTGACCATTGTAACAATTATTGAAATAATAGTGGTATAGCAGAGATGAAAGCTTTATTTCTCTTACAAAAACGTCTGGGTAGGGGTAGTCCAGGAGGTTGAGCCCAGGTTTTCTCTGTCTTGTTGCTGTTGAAGGCATTGTTCTTGTCTATATGATCAGAGTTAGTCATCCCTTCCACATCCATATTCCAAACCAAAAAGGGAGGAGAGAGGAAATGAGAGCACAGTCTTCTTTTAAGGGCAGAAACTCTGAATTGCACACATCACTTTGTTCACATTCTGTTTGCCTGAACATCCTCAGATGGTGACACCTAGTAGCAAGGGAGGCAGGGCGGGGGGTGCGGGGTGGTTTCTCTAGGTGAGCAGTTTGGTGCCAGCAAAACTCAGGGGAGTACATTACAAAAAGAAGTCAGGGAAGACTAAACAGAGTAACAATTAGCAGTCTCTGCACTTAGATAAACAAAAGAGTCTACATCTCAATAAGCTTGAGTTGGCTGCAGGGAGTTTGAAAGCTGATCTGGGTTCAGATTACAGAGGTGTGTGTGTTGGTTTTACAGGGGAGCAAGATAGTAGAAAAGGAAAGCTTTTAGAGTAAATCTGTATAGCTAGTGTAACTGACATTATACTATAGCAGGACATACTCTGAGGTCCATGACTCTAGCTCATAAGTATGTCTTCAGTTCAGGGGTGAGCAAACATTTTCTGTGAAGGGACAAATAATAAATATTTTAGCTTTTGTGGGCCATGCAGTCTCTGTCAGATATACTCAACACTGCCACTGGATTACAAAGGCAGCCTAAACAATATGTAAGCAAATTGGCATGATTATTTTCCAAGAACATTTTATTTATGAAAGCAGGCAGTGGTTCAGGTTTGATCTGTGGGCCTTAGTTTGCCACCACCTGCTTCAGTCTATTTCTTTTGAATCTAGCATCTGGCCCCATCTAATATAAACCTGCCACCTACTATTTACTTATCAATTTATTTAACTGAGGATGCATTCTGTGCTAGGTCCTGAGCTACAAAAGTGAGACATACTACCTGAAAAAAAGGGAGGTTATTGTTTAGAAAGGAGATATACAAGGAAGTAATTTCAAAGCACCCTGGTAATTTCTACAATAGACTTATGGGCCAGAATCTGTAGGAACCTGAGGGAAGGTATACCAAAGCTTGCCCAAGTGTCAGGGAACACTTCTCAGAGGTAAGGTATGCAGGGACCTGAAGACAAATGGAAGTAGCCCTGGATGACCAAGGAGGGAAGAAATTTAAGGGGAAGAAATGGCATGTGTGTGAAAATGGGAGGGTTTGTTTCTAGCACCACAAGTGTTCAAGGAGCAGAGATGAAGTCCTAGAGTTCAGACTATAAAGGTCATTTAAAGATCATTCTAAAGGATTTTTCTTTTTATTGTAGATTATGTGGATCATTGAAAAAACATTCAATCAGGCAGTAATGGTTTCACATCTGAGTGTTAGAAGGAGTGTGTACTATGGATGGAAGGGGAGGAAGACGAAAGCAGGGATACCAGTGAGGGTTAGCATGTGTTTAGGAGAAAGAGGGCAGGGAGCTGAAACTAGTGACCAGCAATAGGCAGGTATATTAGTCCATTCTCACACTGCTGTAAAGAGCTACTTGAGACTGGGTAATTTATAAAGAAAATAGGTTTAATTGACTCAAAGTTCTACAGGCTGTATAGGAGGCATGGCTAGGGAGGCCTTAGGAAACTTAGAATCATGGTGGAAGGGCAAAGGGGAAGCAGGCATGTCTTCACATGGTGGCAGGAGAGAGAGAGAGCGAAGGGGGAAGTGTTACACACTTCCAGACAACCAGATCTTGTGAGAACTCACTATCATGAGAACAGCAAGGGGGAAACCACCCCCATGATCTAATCACCTCCCACCAAGTCCCTCCCCCAACATTCAACATGCGATTTGGGTGGGGATACAGAGCCAAACCCTATCAGCAGGGAAATAAAAAAAATTAATTCAAGAGATTTTTGGGAGTTTGAGGCAATATAAACTCTTGCTAATTGTATAGGGAGAAGAAGAATCAGAAATGGGACCCAGGATACTGACTTGAATAACCAAGTGCATGGTGGCACTTATCAAGACAGAGTAGAGGACACAGAAGGACTAGGTTTTGGGAATTTGATATGCATTTGATATGCTTATGGAAAATCCAGGTGAGTCTATCATGCAGTTGTCAGTTGTTTGGGAGAGAGTGTAGACTAGAACTACATACCTAATCAACTGAGATGCTTCAGTGTGGGAGTGGGGGAATGTAATTACTTAACACTCCATTATATTCTGGAAAATGCAACTTACACGATCAAAATGAGCAAATATGGAAGTTCAGGGAAAATCAAAATATGGTTATAAAATATAAAATCAAACCAAAGTCTGCCTATGCTTATAATAGACTTCAGATTTTGCACTAAAATTCCTTATAACCAATGCAAAAAATGAGGCAGTTGCTTGAGTATCTATAGGACAAACATCAGTTATTTAGGGGAAGCTGGATGATCTTGGTACTGAGAGTTTCCTATATGATGTGGTGAGAAAATTCTCCAACAGTATCCTTATAGAAAATAAAATGTTTCATTGGACTTTATCTTTGGCTCTCCAAAGGGTCAAGCTAAAGCAAAGTTGTTTAAGACCAGTTTTATGTGAGTTCAGTCATTCTCAATTCAGTCATCTTCTTCACAAAGTGCCTAGGTCAATAACACTTTTGGGGTGTTGTGACAGAGAGAGAACAGAACAAGATGGAATCCATATGACCTTCTGGTTCCCAGCATGGCAATATCAAGAAAACAATATAGCTTTATAGGCTGTTGTCTTAAAGAAGACCGTTTTCTTCTTTCATTTTATGGATTTTGCTTAACTATATTTATTTATGTTTATACATTTAAGTGGTTTCTCTGAAGAAGGTCAATATTACAAGACAGATATTTTCAACGTCACTAGTTTTAGGCCAGAAAAACTTTTCTTATGTAAAATATTACAAATAGATCAGCAGAATTATGTTGCTGTGAGCCATTATCTGGAACATGGGAATGGACTTGTACTGAATCATTATTATCTAGCACTTTTTCCTATCTCTGTAAAAAGGTTAGCTGAGTAAACTTAGAGTCTGAAATAGAAGAGGAGCAGATTATCTAAATTAGAACATATGTTCATCATTTTTCTTCTCAAAAAAGAGCATCTCTCAACAGTATGTTTCATCAACTTGACTATCCAGGTTTTGTTCTAAGCAGAATCTGATCCCTTATGTGCACTGTGAAAATATCTTCATGCTTGTTGCAGTAATCTGCATTTATTTATAATTATCCTTCAATCTTTATGATTGGAAGATGTTGGGAATTGAGTTGGTGAAGACATACGGAGGGTTATGTGGGAAAATGGTGCTAAGGTGGGGCATATGGATATAACAAAGAGATTTACTCCACTTGCTTCTTACTTAGGTTTCTGATATATTTCCTCATAAACTGTTCATTCTCATTTTAAAAATTAGAAACTTACATCTGGAATTAAAGCCTTTTTGTAAACTCTGTAGTACATGAAAAGAAAATGATCAAAGTGTAAATATACACCATTAAAAATTGTTACGTGCAAATACCCAGCCATTGTACAGACCAAGAAATATGATTTTGGCGAAATTCCAGAAATATCCCCTGCCACACCCACGTCTCTTCCCCTCACCAGTTCCTCCATGCCACAGTAATCATGACTCATGTTTATAATCATCACTATGCACATCTAAATACTGACTTTTTGAACTTTCTGTAAATGGAGTTATTGAATATATATATATTGTGTCTGATTTCTTTTATTCAGTGTTATGGTTTTATAATTCATACATGGTGTTGTATGCTATGATTCATTCATTTTCATCATTGTGTTAAGTTTCACTGTTTGAATAAGCCCCAATTACTTATTCATTTTATTACTCATGGACATTTGAGTACTTTCCAGTTTGGAGCTCCCCTGCCCCTCACTTCTTCACGCTTGTTGCTCTTCGGTAATGCAGTTTGTGCAATAAAAAAGGGTTGGAAAGAGAAGATGAGGAGGTCTACTTACTGTCAGTCATTACAAACTTTTTCTGGAAAACTATCTTCTATGAACTCATTTGACCACATTTGCCTTTTAAAAATATATATAATTTCAACTTTAATTTTAGATTCAAGGGGTACATGTGCAGGTTTCTTACATGGGTATATTGTGTGATGGTTTAGAGTACAGTTGATCCCATCATCCAAATAGTGAGTATAGATTCCAATAGTTAGCTTTTCTACCTTGTCCCCTTCCTACTCCATCTGTCCCCGCTCTGGGAATCCTCAGTGTCTGTTGTTCCCATCTTTATGTGCATGTGTACCCAATGTTTAGCTCCCATTTACAAGTGAGAACATGCAGTATTTGGTTTTCTGTTCCTGTGTTAATTTGCTTAGGATAATGGCTTCCAGCTGCATCCATGTTGCTGCAAAAGACATGATTTAGTTCTTTTTTTGTAGCAACATGGCTGTATAATATTTCATGGTGTATATGTACCACACCTTTTGGTCATACATGATATATAAAAAGGTGCCATGCAAAATGAGAAACACTGAACATACTGAGTATTAATTATTCTGCTATCACAACATTCACATGTTTAAAACTAAGATTAATCAGTTAGCTAGCATTAATGAATGTGTACAATATCAGGTATTGTGTGCTAATCCTCCCAAAGCACTACAAAGTAGAAACTATAATTATCCCCATTTTATGGATGAGAAACTGAGGCACAGAGGTAGAATCACTTACATGCAATCACATAGCTATTAAATATTGCATTTAGAATTCAGCCTAGATAATCAGATTTTATATTGTTTTCTTAACTATTGCACTAAGTACCCTAACTAAGAATAAGCCTGAGGAGAAAAGGGAGAGCTTACACTTCTGATCAGGTTACATTTGCAAGATTATGTGATACTTCCTTCCTTCCTCCCTCCCTGCCTCCCTCCCTCCTTCCTTTTTTCCTTCTCTTTCTTCCTTCCTTCCCTCTCTCTTTCTTTCTTTCTTTTGACAGAGTCTCACTCTGTTGCCCAGGCTGGAGTGCAGTGGCTCAATCTCAGTTCACTGCAACCTCTGCCTCCCAGGTTCAAGCAATCCTCCCACCTCAGCCTCCCAATGCCCAGATAATTTTTATGTTTTTATTAGAAATGAGGTTTCGCTATGTTGGCCAGGCTGGTCTCAAACTCCTGGGCTCAAGTGATCTACCAGCCTTGGCCTTCTAAAGTGGTGAGATTATAGGTGTGAGCCACTGTGCCCAGACAGTTACTTAGTTCTGATTGATTTTTTTTTTAAACCACCCTGACCTATGTCAGGGCAGAAGAAGTATTTGTAGGTTGGGTCCCTGCAGCTCATTAGAACTTCATTTTTCTCTCTTACTGGACCGAGTCCTGCAAATGTAGAAGGTCTCAAGAAAACTACCTCACTGAGTACTCACACAGGAGCAGATCCTATAATCTACAGCCACAGCTTCCCAGAATTGGTGGAAAAGGTCAGCTTTCAATTAGACACAGCCCACGGTCAGGTACTCTGGGCCACAAGATTATAAGGTAAACAGCAATGACAACCTAAGCAGAGGTATTTCATTCCATACAAAATCTGCAATGCCTTCCATAGGACCTGCCTGCTCATCAGTACTCAATGAATGTCTGGTGAATAAGCTAGAAGAAAAAAATATAAAACTGGCCTGACTGATTTTATGAAATGGAATCCTTTTGCTGTTACTGAAAATCATTAGAATGTAATTCTGAGCAAAGCTCTGATCTCCATACTTTCCTCCCCTGTGGAAATCTGTTATTCTCTGGGACCTGCTGTGGGCGTGCTCATAAACAGTGCCACACAAGATGCTTCCTGGCAGAGTGTTTGTTTGCTTTTGTGTAGACACGGCCATGAATGTGTGGCATTGTCTTCTGGCTTCCAAAAGCAAAAGCAGTGAATTAAAATCCTGATTTATTTATATATCTCCTCTCTTTCTTCACTTGACTATCTGATTCAGAAGAGTTATATTAATGTGATTTATCATAATAAACAGCATAGTTCCTGCTTTAATTGATTTATCTTTTTCATCATATAAAAAATTCCCTGTATCTCTGTTCTGCATCAACTTTAAATGTCTTTTTCACCCCATAGATCTTTGTTGGCACTGATAATTTCCACAGATATCAGATTTTTAAAATACAGTCTGCATCTTAAATCATTCATTTTCTCACTTTCTAAGTGCTGACTGTAATCATCCTTAAATTTACTGAAATTAGCATGAGTTTTAAACAATTAAAAAAGAAGTGGAGTGGGTTTTTTTCTTTAAAAAAAACTTTGCTGTTCTTTGTGGGTCAAACAGTTGATATTTTGTTAAGAGATTTTTATCTGAGTTTAATTCCCTAGCTTTAATGTATTCTTAACTGTTATAAATGAAATGGTTCGTCTTAAATGAAAGTGTATCTATGGTAGCATAGATATCCAGTCTTTAAAATGGATCATTTCATTTCATATATGCTATAGATTCTTGAATTTCACCTTTACGCAGCTCTTTCTTTACTAAAAATGACTCTGTTGCTCCAAATTCCTACATCAATGGATTGGCTATATCAAATTGAAGTAGTAATTGTTCATAAGTACATATTTTATAACATGTACTAATAGTGTAATAAAATATATTGCAATAACAATATGCTCTGCCTGATAGAATTTCATCATGAGACTCCATTAATGCATTCAGCTGGTATTAGCTTGTGAAAATGCCTTCCATTGTGGTGGAAGGGAAATACTCTGTATAAGTGAATGGAGAAAATGGGCTTGAAAGAGGAATTTCTAGGAAGCCTAGGTAGAATGAAAGAATCAGAACCATGAATGGATGCTGAGCAAACATCTTGGACATTCACTGTGCTGCACCTGTACTTTCCTACCCCTTATTCCTCACCCTTCGCAGTCCAGAGGCTGCCCTCAAACCTGAATAGAGCTGCTCTCCTAAGCTCACCAGCAGGCTTCAACCCCCAATGGCCTTAACTTACTCTATCCTATTTTCTGCATGCAAGCATTAACCCTTCCTTCTTTGATTTTCCTCTTCCCTTGATCTCTGTGAGGCTAGCTCTCTTTCTACCTTGCTAAATGTTCACTCTGGCTCCTCTTGGGGGCTCCATGCTGTAACCCTGCCTGTACCCAGGTCCTGTCTTTGGTTCTGTTCTCTCCTGTCTCTGTGCTCCTTCCCTGGTGTGCTCTCCATTCACCTCGTCACCACTCCCAGGGCTGACCTCTCTTGTGTTGTGGCACCCATGTTAGTGCCTGTGAAATGCAGGGACCTCCAGCTCAACTTCCAAACCAGACGATATTTCACTGTCCCCAACATCAGCTTTTCTACTGAGGGTCATTTCTCCTGTGCTTTTGACTGGTCACACAGGAGTGTGATCACCTTTGTCTCTTTTAGTAGGAGATTGATTGGCCTGAGAACATATTAGGAGGTTTTACCCACTTGAGGTGGGTTCTTCTAACACCAGGCCTTCTGCTTTTTTTCTCTGTATTTCATTTCCAAGTTTAGTCCTCTTCATTTCAGCTCCTGGAATGTTGGGGTACACTGCTGAAATGTTTCCCTGATTTCTTCCTTTTTTAAAACATCTGACGTATCCTGCCCAGTACTGAAAATCAGTCCTCCTAACATGTTCTCAGGCAAACCTCCTACTAAAAACAACTCCAGTGACTCCCTGTTTTCTGACAATTAAAGTATAGTACAGTGTCTCCATGAGCAAGCCGTAATTTCTTCCTAGACTTGTTTCCCACTACTTGTGTATATATGCTCCCTGTACTTCAGCAAAACTAAATTGCTTATAAACTTCATAGTTAATGAATATTATTCCTACTGTCTCTTAGGTTTTGCAAATATGTGAACATAGAAATGACCAAACAACATAAGAATCATATGATATACCCCATTTCACCATGAGATACTTAATCATAAACTTTTAATTTTGAAAAAAAAGTAAACTTTTATATTTGTTACTTCTTTTAATTATGTAGATTCTCTCAAGAATTATGCTAAATTCTAAAATGACTTTCTTTTTCTTTGTGTTCTTTTTGTAGAGAAGAACCTGGTGGCTTGAACCTTGAAGTCTAATTCTCTCTTCCATGAATTAAAGGCTGTTTAACTTGCCTGGATCATACATATATTCTTTTGATCTTAATTCCTTGACTGTGTTTTCAGCTCTCTAGTCCTTCAGTTAGAAAACAAAGCCACATTTGACACCTACTCTATACCTTTTACACACCATCTGACCCCTCAGCACGCCTCTCAGCCCCCAACCAGCCCCAACCCCTCTCTCCCTGCCTGATCTTAAATGTGTTTCAAAGGCACCTCCTGAAACATGGGGCTTTGCCTTCTGATCTTTACTTTCTTACATAGATAAACAATGCAACACATAATATAATAGCTTTCTGAATTTAAATAAGTTATATATTTATAAGAATATGATTTTTTTTTTCTTCCAGAAAGCTAGACTTCTGAAATATCACTGACTTTCAATGATATCTTGTCAAGGCATTTTGATTGTCCTAGAAAATAAAATATCCTTCATTACATTATTATTGTTATTTTTTGAGATGGCATCTCACTCTGTTGCCCAGGCTGGAGTGCAGTGGCATGATCTCAGCTCACTAAAACCTCCACCTCCCAGGTTGAAGTGATTCTTGTGCCTCAGCCTCCCAAGTAGCTGGGATTACAGATGTGAGCCACCACGCCCCGCTAATTTTTGTATTTTTAGTAGAGATGGGGTTTCACCATGTTGACCAGGCTGATCTCAAACTCCTGACCTCAGATGATCACCCACCTCGGCCTCACAAAGCGCTGAGATTACAGACATGAGACACTGCACCTGGCCTATTACATTATTCTTAAAGTGGGAAATTTGTTTCTCTAGGACTCTCCATTTATAACCAGCTACTTGGTTGCCCTCAGGTCTCCCATGATCCCTGAGCCAAGAGGATGCTTAGGAACTCACACCACATAGCATCTGAGTGTTTGATTCCATTGCAATTGGGTAATTGCCTCTGACCCTGCACCTAAATTGTGATTTTCAATAGTGACAGGGATTTCTTTTGCTTCTGACTTGGCTGACTCCATTGTGGAACTGGTGTGGTGTCATAGCTCTAATACGGAGAAAAATGAGCGACAATTCTCTAAAGGCAGACACAGGATTGATTTTTAACACGGGGATTGATTACATTTCAAGCAACTGACTGCAATTTAGGGGGGAAAGCAGAGTCAATGAGGTTGCTATAATGGCTTCCTCTACAAGCACTGATAAAATTAGCAACTCATTTTAATTGAAAAGTTACAGGAGCTCTCGAACACATTCCTGTGGCCTTCATCACAAAACATGGACTGCTAGGAAAAGTCAAGGATTCATTTGGTAAAACTGTAATGCATACTTAGTAGTACCAAGGAAAAAGAAACCATGTAGGTTCAGGTATTGCATTGAAATACATCATCGGTTCAACTAGCTCTTAAGAATAATAAGTTGTTTACATGAGATATTAAGGGTTATCAAGGAGATATTTCCACTACCCAAAAAAGTCTCTCTAATCATGCAGGTCTTGTTCCTAAATTTTTGCCAAATGTTCTGAACAGAAATTTAGTTTCTTAGGGTTAAGACATACGACTAATGAAGTCACTTTGTAAATGCAAAGGGCCGTTATGTTTTAGCAAGCTTAAATATCACCTGGGATGCTATCTCTCACATTCTGATCCTGATTCACTGGGTCTAGAATGGGACCCAGGAATGGGATTTGCATTTTCATTAAATATCCTCAGTGAGTTGGGTATGTGAATTGTATTCTAATAAATAAATATTGCTCTAAATATATAGATTCTGTAAGAATTAGGTATTAATTATTAAATATTTGAGACTTATTTCATATCATTTTTCTCCAACAGCATACTGGAAAATTAGAAGAAAAAACAAGTAAGATTCAGGAGAGGGTTGTGGCGGAAAGAAAATGTGCATCATGGAACAGCTGCCTGAGAAGACAGGCTCAGGCTAATGTCTCTTCAGGGAGCACTAATTGGGTAGGCAGAAATCAGAATAGGTGTGTTAGGTGCATGTAGCAGGGAGCAGGGTCAGGACTAGGGTAAGATGAATGAGGTATCTGATAGGATTCACTCTCAGGGCTGTGCTAGAATAAGTGTTCCCTTCAATTTTGTGCCTTTGGCATGTTACTTCACTATAGTCCTAGCTTTGGTAGACACTTCTGAAATGGCTCTCAGTGAGCCCACCTTTGACTGCCTTTGTGTGGGACTGAACCTAGCAAATTGTTTCTATTGAATAGAACTTAGTGAATAGGTTAAGTTATAAAAGATCATGACTTCTACCTTACACACACGCTGTTTGGTTTTCTAACTCTGATGAAGCAAGTTGCCATTGGTGAGCTGCCCTGTTGAGAGGCCTATATGGCAGGGCCTTTGAGAGCAGCCTCCAGCCAACAGCCAGTAAGGAACTGAGGCCCTGAGTCCGCCAGGCCCCAGGGAACTGAATTCTGCTGACAATTACCAGAGTGAGCTTGGAAGTGGAGGCTTCCCTGGTTGAGTCTTCAGATGAGACCAGAGCCTCAGTAGACACTTTGACTTCAGCCTTGTGTAGGACCCTGACTCAGCAGCCTCAGCTAAGCCATGCCTAGATGCCTGACTACAGAAACTGTGAGATAGTGAATATTGTTGTTTTAAAACATGAAATTTTGGAGTAATTTGTTATGCAACAATCAAAGCTAATACAACGCATGAAGATTTTGGTAGTGGTGATAGGGTGTGGATTTCTGAACCTGAAGAACAATACAAACAAGGAAAGGTAAGAAGTTAGTGAGTACACACTGAATCCTGCCACAGTTTTTTCCAGGGATAGTCCTTCCTGCAAGGGATACTTCTTTTTCCTCTTCTTCACTTCCTCTAATCCCTTCCTTTCTTCCCTAAAAATAAACTGGAGAATTATCTTATAAAGGTTCACTGCTAAACTTTAAAATTTCTTCTGCTAAATCTCCCAGATTATCACTATCATCACTCCCATATCTATCATGATCCTTTTTCCTGAAACTTGTCACAGTTACCAGTAAGAGGGTGACTGTAATTAGTAATGGCAATGGTTGTATTTTCCATATACAAATTCTCCTCTACCCAGCAGCCACAGTCACTAGAACACAAAAATTAAAATGTTAGACATTGCAAGATGTGCTACAATTAGGGCTCTTATTCATTGCTGATGGGAATGCAAAATGGTGCAACCACTTTAGAAAGCACTAAGGCAGTATCTTATAAAATTAAACCTAAATCTGTCATATGACTTAGTAATTGTGCTCCTAGGAAACTATCCAGGAGAAATAAATACATATGTTCATGCAAAGGCCTACGTTTAAAAATATATAGAAGTTTTATGACCAATAGTGCAAAGTTAGAAAAACTCTAAATGCTCATCAACCAGTGACTGGATAAGCAAATTGTGGTATATCCATACAATGGAATGCAACTTGGCAAGGAAAAGGAATAAACTGCTGACAAAATGCAACATAAGAACCCTCAATAGCATCATGCTAGTGAGAGAAGCCAGGTGTAAAACACTATATACTCTGACTCCAATTATTCAAAATTCTAGAAAAGGCAAAACTAGAGTTACAGAGAGCAGCTTAGTGATTTCCATGGGCCAGACTTTAGGGGAGGAGATTAACTGCAAAAAGGATAGAGGAACATTTGATGTGGTGAAAACATTCTATGTTTATTGTGGTGGTGGTTATGTGACTGATGCATTTATCAAGATTCATTGAACTTTTAACCTCTATGAAAAACAGTACAGAGATTTCTCAAAGAAATAATAATAGAACCACTAGTTCACTTAGCAATGCCACTGCTGGGTATCTACCCAAAGGGAAAGAAATCATTTTCTCACAAAGACATCTGCATTCATGTGTTTATCATAGCACTATTCATAATAGCAAAGTCATAGTATCAACCTAAGTGTCCATCAACAGTGGATTGGATTTAAAAAATGTAACACACACACACACACACACACACACACACACACACACCATGGAATACTAAGTAGCCATAAAAAGCAATAAAACACGTTCTTTGCAGCAACATGAATGCAGCTGGAGGCTATTATCTGAAATCAATTAGTGCAGAAACAGAAAATCAAATACCACATATTCTCACTTATAAGTGAAAAGTAAACAAAGGGTACATTTGGACCTAAAAATGGAAACAATAGACACTGGGGACTCCAACAGAGGGGAGAGAGAGAGATGGGGTAAGAGTTGAAAAATGACCTATTGGATACTATGTTTACTATTTGGGTGATAGGTTCAATAGAAGCTCAAACCCCAGCACTATGAAATATACCCATGTAACCCACCTACATGTGTACCCCCTGCATCTATAATTTTTTTTAAAAAAGAAGGAATAAATATGCAAGCAAAAATAGACTATAAAAGCTGATTACAAAAAAGATTTATAACAAAACTATATAGAACATCTTAAAATTAAAATAGAGTAATTGAAATGAAGAAAAATTCATTGAACTTTTGAGTGCATTTATTGCATAAAAATTATACATAAAATTGTTTTTAAAAACTCTAAACCACCACAGAGAATCAAAAATTGAAGTATTTCAGATTCTGTTTCTTATCTTTACAGTCATGGTGTAATCATTGTTCGTTTCAAATCTATCATTTAAATGCAAGAATATATAGTACTACAGGGGTTGGACACATGAGCTGATACTGTGTGTACTGAGAGCCAGTGGTATAGCAGGAAGTTCTCTGAATTACTTTCCATGTGGAGTAAAATGGTTATGAAGAAAAACAATAAAAATGTGCTACTTTGAAGCTTACATGTATGTATTATTTAAAACTCAACAGTAACCTCAGCAATTGTTTAGAACCTAGTCCAATAAACAATTTTGGGGAATGAATATTTTATCACTGATATTATTTAGAATTGCTGGCTCATGGTGATAATAAAAAGTAGACCAACTTGTAGTTAACTTTATTACTGTTTGAAAATTCTCTCCAGTGTACCCTCTATTGCCTGTCCCTTGTGGGGTAGACTTATTGTCTCATCACCTCATCACCTGTCCTTGATAAACTACTGCTACTCCTCATCAACAATTGTGGGTTCCTAGAACCCTAGAATAACATCACAAAGCCAGAGGCCAGTGTGACTTGTAGAAAATTTGAAAACCTCATTATTATTTGAAGAGTATTACTGATTGCCTACCACAACTGGGGGCCATTCTAGGTGCTAGCAATGTCAGGTGAAACAATCACTGATATCCAGGACTTTAAGTTCTGATACTATATATTGACATTGTTAGTGAAAGCAATAGAACCTCCAACAGTTAAAAGTAGTAGACTTTTCTAAAAGTTACAGGTTGTCCTCTCTTCCCCTTTGATCATCTTTCTCAATGTCCTCCCAGGTGCACACCCTTCTCCAGCACCATAATCACATTTCTTTAAATTTCAAGTTCAGTGCTCAAGTGCAGGGGCACATTATCTTTTTAGAAGCAAGAACCAACAAACAGAATCTTTTGCACCAACTTAGATCTATTTGTCCTTCTTACAGACCTGTGACATTCACCTGTCAATCTGCTCTTAAAAGCCTCTATCGGATGCAAGGTGTTTCTGAGATTTTTGATGCAGGGATACAGCTCAGAATTGTAAGTGGCCTCCTTGATATTCTGCATCACTAGGTAAGGCTTACACAGCAAATATGTATGTCCATCAAAAAAAAAGTCTAGGATAAAAGTTCAGGCAAGCATTTCAGAGGGGATAAAAGGCCCATTGTGAAAACAATGGGAAAGTTAGTACAGGCCAAGTTAGGTCTCCCACAAACTTCTCTGCTTTATGAGGGCTACCGCGTAGCTCATCCCAGTCCCACTGGAGTCTTTTCTTCTTTTAAGCCTATGTAACAATTTCTAACTTAACTGTAAAGGTATTTAGAATACACGTCAGGGCCAGAATTTGTAGAGGTCAAGAAGCTTCTTTATGATTAAGTGAATGACCCCAGAAGGTCAGTATTAGCTTCCCCAAGACTTCTTATCAGACTAGTGGGCCACCCATGCTTCCCATTCCTCCCAAAGAAAAAAGTCACACAGGAGCTCAGCGTAGATCTATTTGTCCTCCTTATGGACCTGTGACATTCACCTGTCAATCTGTTCTTAAAAGTCTCTGTTGGACACAAGGTGCTTCTGAGTAGTGTTGGACCTCAATACTAGTTTTCAGAATCTCATGACAATTTTTATATCTTACATGTTCGTGGTTGCAAAGAGAAGATAATCATAAACATCAATGAGTTTTTTCTGGTAATAATGCAGCATATTCCTTTCAGATCAATGTTAGCACATCACTTGTCAATCAAGTTTATATTCCACCTCCACCAATTCCTTTCATAGGCATTAGCTGATTCAAATGGGGTGAAGTATTTTTAAATGATGAGGAAGAAACATTTTTTATTTTGACTTTATGTGAGCACTGGTAACTGATTTTTATTTTCTTTTTGAGATGGAGTTTTGCTCTTTTTGCCCAGGCTGGAGTGCAATGGTGCGATCTCAGCTCACAGAAACCTCTGCCTCCTGAGTTCAAGCAATTCTCCTGCCTCAGCCTCCCAAGTAGCTGGGATACGAGGCATGCACTACCATGCCTGGCTAACTTTGTATTTTTAGTAGAGATGGGGTTTCTCCATGTTGGTCAGGCTAGTCTCGAACTCCTGACCTCAGGTGATCTGCCAGTCTTGACCTCCCAAAGTGCTGGGATTACAGGCGTGAGCCACCATACCCAGCCTGGTGACTGATTTTACACACACACAAACACACACACACACACACACACACACACACACACACACACACACACACACAATCTGGTAATGAGAATAACCATTAAATATAACTAATGTAATACTGTGCTATTTATATGATGATCTAACTCACTGCTATCTCACTTTTTGCTTAGTATAGTTTTGTATGCTTTGCTTAAAACCTTTGAGGCCACAGAAAGGTTGGGCTTGAAATCAAGTCTTTGGGGCTATTTCACATTCTTTTAAGAGTGTTTCTTCAGCTGCCAGGAAAGATGTGTGCATGAATTCTCTTACCCATGTCAAGGCCAGTTACAGCTGCGTAAAATCAATTCAGCTTTGGTAGATGATAAGTGCAAGTTTCCAGATGACAGAAAGTGATCAAGCCAGATGAGAACTAGAAGAGCTTTGGGGCCAAGTTAAATGCCATTGCGTGATGGGGAAGAGGAGAGGAAGGAAACGCACAGGGCAATTGTTGCTGAGATGATATGGTTTTGAGGCCTGGCGCGTGGCTCACACCTGTAATCCCAGCACTTTTTGGAAGGCCGAGGTGGGCGGATCACGAGGTCAAAAGATCGAGACCATCCTGGCCAACACGGTGAAACCCCATCTCTACTAAAAAGACAAAAAAAATTAGCCAGACGTGGTGGCAAGCGCCTGTGGTCCCAGCTACTCGGGAGGCTGAGGCGGAAGAATTGCTTGAACCCGGGAGGCAGAGATTACAGTGAACCGAGATTGCACCACTGCACTCCAGGCTGGCGACAGAGCAAGACTCCATCTCAAAAAAAAAAAAAAAGCCATTCGTGATGGGGAAGAGGAGAGGAAGGAAATGCACAGGTCAATTGTTGCTGAGATGATATGGGTTTGAAAGCCCTCTATGATCAGTGTTAACCCGTGTTATTTTGTACATTTTCAATATGTACACAGGGTAGTTTGCAAAGAATGGTCACCCAGTGACAGAGGACCTGGTCTCTTCTGGTCACTTGTCCCCTTTCACTGTTTTGGGGACTTCTCTGGGAGGTTCTAATTCAAAGGAAACTTTTACTTTGAAAGCTTTAAAAGTCTTTTTACTCTACGGACGTTATATGGAAAGGCTTGCATACCCTCCACTCCATTGCTCTTAAACCTCTTAACTTGGTATTGCTGGCAAAATTTATATGAATCAGAGATTATTTTTAGGTCTGGGTTTATATTAGAAATTATTCACTGTCATTCAACAAATATGTACTAAGTGCCCACTAGTTACCAGGGATACATGGGCAAACTTCCTGTTTCTGAAAATGCTGCCAAGTCTCAGTTCCTGAGTGTTTGGCACCTTTAACTTTGGGCCCTAGGTAGAACCACAGATACAGGTAGTACTGATGGACATTTTCTTATCATGGCTGAAGATTTCCGGGGAATAGTTCTTTGAGGAGCTACCTTGGCTGAGGCTCTCTTGATTGAATCTGTAAGTACAAGAGCATAAGACAAGGCTTCACGTTGAGTAATATAGCCTAGGGGAAAGGAATGAGAGAAACTTCAAAATCAATAATTTTATGCAACAAATAAGAAAACGAAACTGCAAATATTTACTTATGTGTACAAAATTTCTTCTACTCTTGTGGTGAGCATGCCCAGATTATACAATCTTTGAAGACTGGAAGTATATTTTTCTTTTTTTGCATTTCTCATTCAATAATAAACACTTAGTCATTAATTAACACATCAAATTATTTGGAAAGAGACTGGAGCCATGATATCTTCGATATCAGACCTTTCTTCAAACCAGAAACATACACTTAATCTCTTTCAGTGTTTCTGAAGGTGTAGTCTGCAGACCAGTAACTAGTGAATCACTGGGCTGAGGCCACATGCTTTTTTAAAATGCTTATTAAAAATGCAGATTTATGACTCTATTCTAAAGACCTTCTGAATCAGAAAGTCAGAGGGTCAAGCATGGAAATCTGCATTTTAATAAGGTACCTGGTGGATTTTATGCTCACTAAGCACTGAATACTTCTGCTACTGCATTCATTGGCTTCTATGTAATTTTGCTGTAAAAATAAAGCTACTAGATGATGCTTCTAGTGACACTTCAATCATGGGGACCAGACTAAATCCAGGCTTCTCTGTTTACTATTAAATAGTTGCATGACCCTGATCAAGCTATTTAACTTGTCCATGTTTTAGTTTTCTCTTCTGTAAACTGTGGGTTATAAAGACATAAAGCTACCACATAGAGGTATTTAAGTGTTAAATGTAATATCTGCAAAGTTCTTAGAAGAGCACCTGACACACAGTAAGCCTTCAATAAAAGGTAACTGCTATTGCCATTTTTGTTAAATAAGTTGCAAACACCATGCCTTCCTTTTGTATAAATACAAAAATGACAGGATGAAGCAGATGTACTAAAGACAAGTGAGTAGATTTTTGTTTAAAAAGCACTCTAGTGGAGTTAGGAGAACAGTATGATGGAGGGCTGGCTGACAGCAACTGAAAACATTTCCTACAAGAAAAGGGAGGACTTTACATATGCCTTCTGGTAAGTTGGTGCTTATAATTTGTGAAGGTCTTTCACAACCATTATTTCATTTGTGCTTCATAAATTCTGAAGAGGTTGAAAGAAGAGGAGAGACAGCAGAAGATGGGGCTGAAAATGTATAATCTTTGAAGGTGACAGCTCTGCCTCGAAGTCCTAACTGACATTTATTACCTGTGTGTGATCTTGATCAAGTTACATAACCTGCCTTAGCTTCCATTTTCTACGACCATCAGGTAGAGAGTAAATGAGATATTGTACCTAAAGCTCTTAGCACAATGTCTGGAATGTGGTCAGTGAGCAATAAATCTAACTATTACTGTTGTGAGTAAACCAAGCCTCTTGAGTTTGCACACAGCAAGGAGCTGAGCTATGCTTTGAGCCTCGCCTGGTTTCTAAGCCCAGGCCCATTGATTTATTTGATTAAGTTCCCACAAATCTTGGAGAGTTAACATTTTATCACAATCCATACTCGAATTTCTTTAAACCCTATTAATTTATCCATAAAACCTTGCTTTCCATTGTCAAGAATAAGCATTTTGAAACTTGGCTAAAAAGCTATGTTGGTAAAATAGCACCCGGCAGATGCCATTGTACTTGAATTATTTATTTGAAAACAACTTCTGGCTGCAGCATGAGTTGATTCCTTAGGTGCTTGGTTTGGATCATGTGGTTAGACTTACCAAGCAGCTGTTGGTGCTGAAAGCTGTGAATGTACCGGGTCTGCAGGGCCTTCCACTGCGGCCTGGAGTTGTAAATTCTCATAATGCTGTAAAAGTAGCGCTGCTGCCCTTTGTTGAGGTCCTGCTGGAACAGAAGAGGACTCGTGTCTCTTCAACCCATGGCCCCGAACGGAGGGTGTTAAGACCTTTTATACCCGTACAACCACCTCGGGAGTGAGGGTGAGGGGTGGGAGTGGGGGTGAGGAGCTTCAGACATTCTGAAGGCTAGTGAATTCTGTAAGAGGTGATTTTGATGAGTCTGTGGAGTTCCACAGCATTCAAATTGTGATGTATTCAAAGCTAACTTTTATGGAAATGAGAGGCTTCTCTTGCTAAGCATATATATAATTTTTAATGCACAACAATTGGAAAATAAAAATTGGGGTATTTCCTCAATTTGCTTAAACAGTCTTCTGCTAATCTGTATGATGATGAAAATATGTGAGTAAAAGATTCTAGGTAATTGACTTGAACTGAGGAACGTCTAAGGGTTTCCAGGATCTTATAATTTCAGCGATCCTTATGGAGGAAAGTAGCTTGTGATGAGCTACTGTTGTACTGAACCAAACAAAAAGTCAACACCAAGACAAAAGTGCCAAATTTCAGGGTCTTTATTGCTGGCGGCCACAGAGGACTCACGTCTCTTCAACCCGTGGCCCCGAACGGAGGGTGTTAAGACCTTTTATACCCGTACAACCACCTCAGGAGTGAGGGTGAAGGGCGGGGGTGTGGGTGAGGAGCTTCAGACATTCTGAGGGCTAGTGAATTCTGTAAATTACCTTCTGGGCAGAGATGAGGGTGAGGGGCGGGGGTGGGGGTGAGGGGCTTCAGACATTCTGAGGGCTAGTGAATTCTGTAAATCACCTTCTGGGTGGAGATAAGGGTGAGGGGCTCCAGACATTCCGAGGGCTAGGGGACTTTTTGACATTCTGATTGTTACTTAAGTGGTTCACAAAAGTCAAGATTAGCATTTGTTTACACATTGTCTGGATAGGGTGGCAATTATAGTCCTTAATTACTTATTCACATTTGGGTTATAGAGAGCAGTTTCAACAGAAAGCTGAGGTATGGTTGAGGTAGGCAGGTTTATGGGGCTTTTTACCATGTCACAGTTGACTTATATGGTGTCTAGCCAAGATTCTCTGTGTTGATTGGTTTTGTATGTCATCCTGTCTAGCAAGATTAGGGAAATTTTCATGGATTTATCCTCAAATATATTTTCTGAGTTGTTTATTCTCCATCTCTCTCAGGAATACCACTGAGTCATAGATTTGATCTGTTTATATAACCTCATGTGTCTCAGAAGTTTTACTCATTTTTAAAAATTATTTTTCTTTATTTTTGTCCAACTGAGTTGATTCGAAGAACCAGGTCTTTGAGCTCTGAGATTCTTTCCCTAGCTTCTGTTCTTCTGTTAATACTTTTGATTGTATTATGAAATTCTTGTAGTAAAATTTTCAGCTCTGGAAGATCAATTTGTTTCTTTCTTAAAATGGCTATTTCATCTTTCAGCTCTTAGATCATTTTACTAGATTCCTTGGAATCCTTGGGTTGGGTTTCAACTTTCTCCTGAATGTCCATGAGATTCCTTGATTCAGATTCCATATTCTGTGTCTGTTATTTCAGTCATTTCTGACTGGTTAAGAACCATTGCTGGGGAGCTTAGCTAGTGGACTTGTTTGGAGGTAAGGGTGCACTCTGGCTCTTTGCATTACCAGAGCTCTTGTGGTGGTTCTTTCTCATCTGAGAAGGCTGGCATTCTTTTAATTGCCATGTAAGTTGAGTATAGTTAGTTGGCTTCATTTTGAATGTTTCCAGAGGACCAAGCCTCTGTGCAGGTTCTTTATTTGTGTCTGAATTCTTACCCTTGGTCTTACAGAGGGTTATATTAGCAAAGTATTTTTGTTGTTGTAGTTTGGGTTACAATCCAGTAGATGATGCTTAAGAGTATTTGCTGGTAGAGGCTGTTACTCAGCTGCATGCCTCCTTTGTATTTCCTGCCACTTGCAAGCATGCTGTGGTGCAGTGGCAAGAGAGGTGACCCGTTCACTGAGTTTACTCCTGGGCCTTGTGGGAACTCCCTCCAATCACTGGGACTGTGCCTACATTTCTTTTGTTAGGTGTTTGGCTGCAAGGTTCCCTCAGTCAGAGGCTGCAGCAGGGAGACAGACCACACCTTTTTAGTCTCCCTCTGTGGAGGGAGGCATGCCTATTCCTGCTGCGGCCCATGAACCCATGTGACTCACCCCTCTCAGAGCTCTGAGAATGGGGGCTCCGTTCCCACTCAAGTACCTTAGTACTCCCAGGTGATTCACTGCAGCCCTGGGGAGAGATCAGGCTTTTTGTCCTTTCCCCAGCTTGGGGGCAGCAGGGGTTGGGGCAGCAGCAGTGGCAGCAATGGCATACAGCCTGCCAGTTTCCTCAGGGGGTGCCACCCCAAAGAAATACATAGCCATGGCTGATTAGAGTGATCAGCCAAGGATGGGGCAGCTGCGCTGTGGGCCCAAGTGTGGGGGGCTCTCCCTGGGGAAGACCAAACAAGACAGTTTGGCCTCGTCTCCATAGGATGGCTATGGTATGCTGTAGGCCTGCAACAATAATCAGGCTGCTAGTTCCCTTTCTAGCCAGGGTGGTGGGTGGAATGGGTGGTTACTGTGGTGGTGGCAATGACAGAGGGCCTGTCAATTGTCTCCAGAAGCTCCACCCCAGAGAAGTACAAAACCACCACTAACTAATCAGGTGAGAATGGGGCAGCTGCTCTGGGGGCCTAAACTGGGTGGCCCTGCCCAATGAGGAGCAGCAAGGTCAGGGATCTGCATGGAAAACAGTCTGGCTGCCTTTCTGTATGACAGCTGTGGCATGCTGGAGGCCCATGACAGTTCTTAGATTCTTTACTCTCCCCAACCTGAGGACAGCAGAAGCAGGGACTGCAGCAGTAGCAATTGTAGCAGCTTTGTTGGTTGCCTCTGGGAGCTCTGTCCCAGAAAAAAGAAGAGCCATAACCAGCTGGAATGTTCAGGTTGGGGTTGGGTGGCTGTGCTGGAGACCCAGGCCATTGGACCTTGCCTGATAAGGTACAGTGGAGGTGAGGCCTGCAGTTCATCCTCTCCTCAGCACCGTGCATGTGGTCCCTATCCTAGAGGTGCATGAGAGAGCCTGAACTCCTTTGTTGGTAGGGCTATGGCAGCTGGCACCAGCGTGCTCAGGGATCCAGGGCTCATGGAGCTCAGTGTGGGCTTGAGTGGTAACTGCACGGACTCCATGAAGTGCTCTGTGTTGATCTGAAAGCACAGGGGAGTCAAGGGGGCCTCTCCTGTGCCCACGATTGCAAAGCCCATGCAGAACTGTGGTCCCTAGGGACTCTCACTCACACTTTCCTCACAGCTGGGAGTCTCCTCTGTCTCTGCACCAATCTTGGGTGGGCAGCTGTCTTGCCTTGCTCTCCTTTGCTTTCTTTGGGTCACTATTGCTTTCTTGATGAATCAAAACATGGCCTCCTGTATGATCCACTTGAAGAACTAGTGTTTACTTGCCACTCTACCTCTTCTCCATAAGAACAGCGTGCACTAGCTGCTTCTAGTCAGCCATCTTGGCAAGTCAGCCATCATGGCACTTCTCTTACTGACTTTCTTAATTATCTTGTCAAAACACAGAATATTTCCTTGGCCAATTACTTAAAAGGTAAAAACAAAACAAACAGAAAATGTTTTCACAATTTCCTGTTAAAAGAAGACCAATATCGCAAGGAAAAGTTGTTTTAGCATAGAGGATGAAATTCTAATTTCTCTTCATTGTGTTTTTGATATTAATGCTTAAGTTTTAGAAAAAAATTCACATCTAATATTAGCTAGCTTAATCACATATAAAATTTCTTTCCCAAGATTCCTCTTCTACAGTCTTTCTGTATCAGTCCATTCTCACACTGCTATGAAGAAATAGCCAAGCCTAGGTAATTTATAAAGGAAAGGGGTTTAATTGACTCACAGTTCTGCATGGCTGGGGAGGCCTCAACATGAACTTATAATCATGTTGGAAGGCAAAGGAGAAGCAGGTACCTTCTTCACAGGGCAGTAGGATGCAGTCAGTGCACGCAGGGGAAATGACAGATGCTTATAAAACCATCAGATCTTGTGAGACTCACTCACTATTGTGAGAACAGCATGTGGGAAACTGCGCCTGTGGTTTGATTATCTCCACCTGGTCCCCCCTTGACATGAGGGGATTATGAGGATTACAATTCAAGATGAGATTTTGGGTGGGGACACAGCCAAACCATATCACTTTCTAATATCCGACAGGTTTTTTTTCTCCCCATACTTCTTTCTCATTTTGGAACAATCAATCATTCTACTTTAGAACAAAAATTTTTCCCTTCTTGTTTTAACGAAATGATACACATCCTCATAACTTACGCTTTTCCTTACCAAAAGCACATTTTACCTACCTTGTATACTTGCATATAAAGTTGTAAAGTTGTTTTCCTTAGTATTTCTAGTAATTTTAGTTACATATTTTAATTAGTATTCTTAGCCCTTTATGACCTTAATTTCTAGTGAACACTAGGAAGCAAGCAAGTGTGAATATCATACCAGCCGTCTGTAGATTGGAAAATCTGTGAATTACAATTCTAGGAGTGTGTACTTTTTTATAATACTTTTTTTTCAATGTGGCACAGAAGTATTAACAGTCCCAGCTGTCTTTAACCTCTCTGTATTTAGAAATGGTAGGGGAAGCAAATTTTTACCTCTATCCTTTTAGGACTTTTTTCCCCCCCATCCTTTAAAAGAATGTTAAAAGTTTCTGATATAGAAATGACATTCTTCACATGGGAATTTTATCTTACCTCTATTTAAATCTTGTTTTTAACAATTATGCTTGAAATGCTCATAAAAATGAGATATTAAATGCCTAGCCTTCACCTTAAGTTATTTTTCTTGCTGACAAGTTATGTCACATAGAGATAACATGAACTTATTTCATGAAACCTAGGGAAGAAGAGTTGTGCATATGTATTATACTAAATGCTGACAACTCTGAAGATATGCCTGTGTTAATCAAGCCAACATGCTTTTATTAGCTTTTATTTACCAAAGATTATCCAAGATTATATAAACTTAAAAAATATTTTAGACTTGTTTCTAAGGGTTTAAGGATTACCTATTTTATATAAGCACTTATTTTTCTTTAAGCCAATTACATAATTCTTTTACAATTTAATTTTGGCAATACCATAAGGAAAAAGAAATATATTGCACATTCATAACATACACACTGACACATATAAATATACAAATAAAAACAGATCTTATAGTTTTCATTAAAAAATTTTAGCCAGGTACCATGTACAATAGCACAAAGCTCACTAATATATTAAAGGATATCTGGAACTGAATTTTTCTGGCCCATGGAACAAGATTACCCACCCAGATGGTTAAAGATTTTGACTGATATTTATAGAAAAAACTTTAGATTTTTTTATTTGCCTCCTCTAAAGAATCTTTTAAAGAGGAAATCTTTGATTCATTTAATATCTTAGATATTTAATACTTCTGTATATCAATTAAAGAATGTGTCCCATTACTTTTGTGGTATGTTGGATCCTTTCTTCTCTTTTTTCTTTTTCTTTTTTATTGCATTTTAGGTTTTGGGGTACATGTGAAGAACATGCAAGATTGTTGCATAGGTACACACAAGGCAGGGTGATTTGCTGCCTTCCTCCCCATCACCTATATCTGGCATTTCTCCATGCTATCTCTCCCCAACTCCCCACCCCCCACTGTCCCTCCCCTATTTCCCCCCGACAGACCCCAGTATGTGATGCTTCCCTCTTTGTGTCCATGTGTTCTCATTGTTCAACACCCGCCTATGAGTGAGAACATGCGGTGTTTGATTTTGTGTTCTTGTGTCAGTTTGCTGAGAATGATGGTTTGTGTGTGGTTTTTAAGTTGCTAACTGTATCTTAGCAATGCATTATAAAGCAGTAGAACTAATACAGTAGATTTTACTTAATAGTCACTAATTATTACAAAATATATTTCTGGGTATATTTTATTATTTCAAAGAGAATAGACTGACAAAATAATTAAACCTGCTATGCTTTCACTGTCTATCACATTGTTTCAAAATAAATCATCTCCTTATAAACTAACAGATCATATAAGGGCAAGCATTAAGAAGCCTCTGTGGTCTAAAATGTCACTCCTCTGATTAAAGACCTTCTGGAGTTCTGCATGAAGTGCAGACTCTTTGCTGTGACATTCATAATGTGACTCCAAACCACCTTCCCAAGATTCCTCCCCAGCACACCACTCCTTGTTGGTACCTTATGCCCAAGGGGAGGTTCCTGACCACCCTTCGCACACGTAGCCTGCACTCCCTCTCTGTCTTTTCTCCTGCTGCCCTTCTGGTGCTCT
Source organism: Cheracebus regulus (assembly GCA_963574635.1). NCBI lineage: Eukaryota > Metazoa > Chordata > Mammalia > Primates > Pitheciidae > Cheracebus > Cheracebus regulus. The sequence goes on from CAUYQU010022398.1 coordinate 33,199, forward strand.
CTCTGGCTTTCTCCACCTCGTTGAGGCCTGCTGTGGAAAGCCTGCCTTCTCAGTCCGCCCCTTCCTGCAATTTCTTACAGGTCCCACAGCCACCTCTGAGCCAGGTACTGTGTCCTCCCTTACACTCCAACACCACTTTTGGCCTTGCTTAGGGTATTTGTCATACTCTGCCCTTCATCCTGGTTTGCTGTCTGTCCCTTCTCTGATTCGGCCTCCTCTGATTTCCCATGGGAGACCAAAAGCTCCATGAGGGCAGAAACTGTCCCTCATTCTTCGTGGTCCTGCCTACACCTAGCGCCTCACCTTTGGCGTAGTGAAGAGGTGGTCACACAGTGTTTGCAGAACTTCACTTCATGAAGGGCGATGTAATGCAGCATTACCCAGATGGTGTTAATGGAAGTTCTACCAACAGGAGATTCTGTGGCGAAAGCAGTGTGGGAAACCAAGTACGCTCTGTCCCTTTGCTATGGTTTGGATCATTGTCCTCTCCAAATCTCATGTTGAAATTAGATCCCCTCGTTGGAGGTGGAAGCTAATGGGAGGTGTTTGGGTCATGGCAGCAGATCTCTCATGAATAGATTAATGGCCTCTCAGGGGGAGTGCATTCTCACTCTGTTGGTTCCCAAGAGAGCTGGTGGTTAAAAGCGCCTGCACCTCCCCGTCCCTCTTCTGCTTCCTCCATCACCTCGTGTTCTCCGTACACACAGGCTCCCCTTTTCTTTCTTTTCTCTCTCTCTCTTTTTTAACAGATGGGGTTTCACTTTGTTGCCCAGGCTGGTCTCGAATTCCTGGGCTCAAGTAACTCACCCACCTCAGCCTCCCAAAGTGCTGGGATTACAGGCGTGAGCCACCGTGCCCATCCCTCTTTGCTTTCCATCACAAGTAGAAGCAGCCTGAAGACCTCACCAGATGCATAACCAGTGCCATGCTTCCTGTGCAGCCTGCAGAACTGCAGAGGCAAATAAACGCCTTTTCTCTGTGAATCACCCAGCCTCAGGTATTTCTTTATGGAAATACAAAATAGACTAAGACACCCTCCATAAAGAGCCGCCATGGGTATGAGATGATTAAAGTCTCTAAGAAGCCCCGTAGTAAAGAAACAAGCAGAACCCAACATGCAGCTGTGTGGTTTTCTATAATGCTGCGATTTGGGCAGAAGGTGTGGAAGCTGCCTAATTACCTCTCTACAGGATTTCTGTCCATTTAGAGCTCACCGCAGAGTGGATGCTGTATGTTTTGTTTTGTTTTTCCCCTCAATAAGGCTGTGAGTTTAGCACACTTTGTAGTCTATGCCCATGCCCTTGTTCAGTCACAGGTGATTCCAAGCTGATTTCAATTGATGATGCTTTGAACAGATACTCAACTCCTAAAAATACACAAATCCTGCTGTTAGGAACTAAGCCACTTCTACTGCATTTAGAAACATATCTGATAACTAGTCTGACAGGATGACCCCTGTCCTCAAGGACTTTTTGCTGAAGAGTGCAGTGACTAAAGATTTCAGATATTAGACACTCACTTTTTCACCTGTCTTTGCCAGATTTAATTCTATTTAATGGGTGTATAAGCCTTTCCCCTGTGTCACCCACTATGCTAGATGCTTAGGGTACAAAACGTAATAATAAACTCTCCCTGCCCTAAAGAATGTCTAGTCTGACTCAGAGCATAACATATTCTTTTAATCTAATTCTGCGAGTGTTGAAACTTCCTCTCTGTATCTTAGCAGTGGGTTATAAAGCAGTAAGACTAATGCAGTAGATTTAACTTAATATTCACTAATTATTACAAAATATATTTCTGGATATATTTTATTATTTCAAAGATAATAGACTGGCAAAATAATTAAACAGATATGTTTTCACTGTATGTCACACTGTGTGAAATTATTCCTGGGCTCAAGTAATTCACCCATCTCAGCCTCCCAAAGTGCTGGGATTACAGGTGTGAGCCACCGTGCCCGTCCCCCTTTGCTTTCCATCATGAGTAGAAGCAGCCTGAAGTCCTCACCAGATGCATACACCAGTGCCATGCTTCCTGTGCAGCCTGCAGAACTGCAGAGGCAAGTAAACGCCTTTTTGTTATAAATTTCCCAGCCTCAGGTACTGATTATATCAACACACCTGCACATAAGCAGGAGATGAGAAGGCACCAGCTGAAGGCGCATAGCCGAGAGGAAAAGGGAAACCTGGGATGAGAGTGAGTTGAAAGACGCAGAAAACTTACCCTGACAATAAAGGTAGAAGAAAGAAAATCTAATTTAACTTTTTTTTTTTTTTTGACATGCTCTGCCAGCAACTCTTTCTGCAAGGTCCTAAGGGTTCTAAGATGAGTAAGGCCCACTCCATCCCTTCAAGGACTTTAGCTGAGGGTGGTTGGGGCAGAGGTCGGGTGAGGCTCATTGGAACAGATTAACGGAGACAGAGTCCAAAGGCAACGTGATGAATTCCAAGTACAGGTAATACTTCTAATTTTAATTGAAGTAATCATTTATTGCCTCTATGCTTTATTTTTTTTGAGCCAGCATCAGTCCTCTGGGTGTCTCGAGCCTGTAGACTCAATAGCTGTGAATTGAAGAATTTCTGACACCTGGTCATCCTTTCCCTGCTGGAAACACTGTTCCTCCCTCTCTCTCTTGTGCTTCACTTCCACGAAGGAGGGCATTAGAAGAAAGGAAAAGGAGAAGTGCTTGCTTCCCTTTGTGCTCGTGGCGACTCTGATCTTAGGATCTGTTTTGGAGGACTTGCTGTAAAGCGACGTCTGGAACCTATGTCCATGGCTGGAAGAGCCACAGGCTCTGCCGTTGGGAGACTCGTGGTAGTTTTGTCTCTGCTCTTCATTGATTGTGTGCGCCTGGCGTGTTAACTAAGGCTCTGTGTGTGTTTACCTCATCTTGAAGGCGGGGTAAAAAGATATTCACAGGGTTGTGTGCGGATTAGTGCTTATGTACGGAGCACACTGTCCAAAAGGCTATTTTAGGTGCTTAATAAATGCTAATCCTCTTCCTCTTTCTTTAAATCCGAGAAGCCACCCTTGTTCTGAGGGTATATTTCAGCTCAGTCATGCTGCCATCAGGACCGCGTAAAGCTGGATTTTTCTATGCTAGTCCATTTGCACGTGAGCTCTTCCCTTCTCCTCCGAAGTGGAATTGTTATACCTAGTAGTTGGGAAAATTGTGTCATTGTATTTGTACTCAACACAGATGACTCAAGGATTTTTTTCCACTCCGGATTTATCTTCTCATTTTCTCTGGGTTACCTTAAGGAAGACAAGGAGTTGGTGTTTATATTGACATGCAGGATTGAGAGAGAACATAAAAATGGGTGGGACATACATATATGCAGTGAAATGGAGATGTGAACACTTTTGGTGTAAAAATCAATTTTCCTTGCTATTGTACTCAGGCCAAGGAAGCACCAATTACTTCAGGTCTTTCCTGGAGTAATTAATTCACCTATAATGCCTTCCTCTCCTCCCTTCCTGTAGTCCCTTCCCAGTAGCTTGTTTTTCTTTATTCAAAGAACATGTACTGAGGGTTCTTAGGGGTGCACACTGGGCTGGGGCAGAGCTCCCAGGAAGAGGCCGCAGGGGCAGGAGCAAGTTGCTGGGAGAGGCACACATGTGCTCACAGCCCCCAGCCTTGTCTGTGTCTGACACGTCTGTCCCAGGTGGCTCTTGAGGAGCCCCACAGATGTGGTAAGAAGAGAAAGGGGGCAGGAAAGGGCCCTGGGCTCCAAGGATAAAAGGGGATAACTCAGGTGACATGAGTGGGTGCAGCCCCGCAGGACGAACTGTGGAGAGGGGACTGAGGGGGTGGGCACAGAACCAGCCTGGCTGGTGGTGACGGGGACAGCCCAGGCCAATGGAGTTGACTCGTGGAAGAGTGGAGAGAACCCAGCAGGTGCATGGCCGTCCGTGGGGCCTGCTGACCTCACTCTTCTCTGCAGGCCTGACCCCTTTCATTTTAGCTCTAGATAATAAGTTTCCATCACTTCATTTAGAAAAGCACCAAATGCGTCAGGCCCTGTTTTGGGACGGGGGATGCAGACACAAGCAGGACCCCATCACTGCACAGGGAGCCCGCTGCGTCCTGCTGCGATTCCTGTTCAGGGCTGCAGAGCAGAATCACCCCGGGGAGCTTTTAAAACACACACCATCCGGAGATTCCGATTCAGCAGGACGGGGTGGGGCCGCCCTTTCCCCATCTGCTGGTGAACCTCAAGCTAATGAAAATAGAGAAGGATCAGGAGGTCAGCACCCTTGTTTTCCAGGCACTGTGCTAAGTGCTTTTATAAGAGGAAGAGAAATGTAGGAACAGTGGTGTGTGTCAGCCAGCTCACCCAGCCCACAGGGGCCGACTGTGCCTTCCTTCTCAACTTGAGTTCAGTGGCATCACACTGGTTCTTTGAAATCTTCCCTGGTAGGAATAGTACAGCATGGAAATGGACAAATACGAAACACCAGGGCATTTTCCCGTCTAGAAAGCCAGTTGTTAAACATTTACCAGAACACCACTGTGTGTGTATGTATGTTTCTTATTCAGTGTAATCTTCATAATAAACCCAGATATTATGCATGTACTAACACTTGACAGCTTTCTAATATGCTGCCCTACTCTCACAATACCCCACGAGGTATCATTGTCTCCATTTTAAAGTCACACAGCCAGGAAGGGACAGACCGGACATTAAAGGCCAAGCTTGCCTCCTATCAGTCCTTTTCCTGCTATGGCAGCCCCAGCAGGCAGATTTCTGGTTCTGAGCCAGGGTCCTGGTCACAAGGGCTGGAGGGACCAGGCCTGACCCCGTTCTCAGATGTCTTATAACAGGAAGTTCCCCCCAATACTGGGAGGCTTAGCTTAATAAATGAGTTTCCTGTTCT
>CAUYQU010022399.1:0-45617 GCA_963574635.1 Cheracebus regulus
GGCAGATATAGGTGAAGGGGAGGAAGGCAACAAATTACACTGCCACGTGTGTACCTATGCAACAATATTGTATGTTCTTCACATGTACCCCAAAACCTAAAATGCAATAAAAAAATTTAAAAAAAAAAATAAATAAATAAAAAAATAAATAAAAAATAAAGTGCCCTCCCATTCCATGAGCCCACTCTGCCAACATTCTTCGGCTTTCCTGGCTCAACGGTGACTGGATCTTCCTTTGTGGTCACAACATTGCACTTTTAGAGAAATTTAAATGGAAGAATGAGAAGGGGGCCATTTAAAAATGGAAAAGGACGTCTCCCCACATAACTGGTTTGGTGGCAATTTCTCACTCATGGAGACCACACTAAACATATTAAACAATGGGATGGGAAAGAAAAAGGTGAGTAATAGGAGTTTCAGTTTTTCAAAGTTTCTCAGTTTTTCAAACAAAAAAAAAAGTTTAAAATAAAGTGCAAAACACCACCAGAAGGGAGATCAATACTGTTTTCTCCCTGATTGCACATCCCAAGCCCTGCCCCCAATATACAGTACTCCTGCAGAGGAAGACTATTGGTAGGGATGTGTGAGAGACAAGAACAGAATTTGACCAGCTGTTGAAAAAACATGAGAAGTATTTTATGTGTGAAAAAGGAAGAGGTGAAAGCTCTGACTCTCCCATGGCATTTTGTTTAAGGATCTGTTTTCTGGAATGGTAGCTGGGAAATTGCTATGTAAGATGTCCATTCCATTCTCCTTTGACTGCAGATGCTGGAAAACTATAATCATCTATATTAGCAGTGAAGATTCTGAATGCAAATTTGGTTTCATCAATTACATTACATGCATTCAAGTGAGATTTGAAAATAGAAATAGGAGTTTGGTTGCTACCCTTTTGATAGTTTTGTCCTGCTCATAAAGAGTTGAATATCTAGTTTACTTTCCACAGGCCTGTCTAGTGTAGGCAGAAGTTATCCCTGAAGCTTCCTGTGGGGCTAGGTTTCCATAAAGGAGCTTGACAGGTGGCCAAACCCTCATAAATAGCAAACTGGCATTGTACTGAATATATTTATTCTTTAAATACTGAGTAGAATGGATGGCACTTATACTAGGTGGTTGAACAAAACCACCTATGGATCTGCAAACTTTCTTTTCTACCCTAGAGGAACATCCCCTTTTTTGTGCTTCTACTTTCTTATCACTATTAGTGTACTTTTGAATGTAAGTGGATAACTATCAGACTAGACTCTGAGCTCCTTAAGGGAGGTAAGTAGTGTAAGGGCATAGGGGCCCTTAGGAGCTCAGAGTCTAATCTGATAGTTATCCACTTACATTATATATATCATGTTTGATATATATATAATGTAATTGATGTATATATAATGTAAATAGATAACTATCAGACTAGACTCTGAACTTAAGTCTGATAGTTATCCACTTACATTATATATATATATATATAACGTGTATTAACAAATATTATGCCCAGAATTCTTTGTTTAGACCTTCTTCAAATTGTTTGAAGTTTTGCATTTGAGAGTAACTACTGTTTTCTATTTGTCATTTCTAAATATATATGAGTGTAAGACTGAATATTTTCAGGAGTGGAAAAGTAGTTTTAGATAGATATTACAGTATCATGTAGTAGAATGTAGCAATCTTCTTCAGTTCACATCTATAAATTTGGTTGAGAATTGCAACAAGGTGTGGGTAAGTACCAGAAAGGAGATATAGGCCTTGGAAATATTGATTCCTACCTTGTTTTCAGTTTTGGACTTTTATATTATTATCCATCCACAGGATGGAATAATTTTTTTGATTAAGTATTTAATGCAGCACTAATTTTTGCGGCCTAAATTCAGTTACATTCATGGTTCCTATTATTGAGGAAGACTTAAATTCAGAACTGAGGATTGAATAGGCAAAAGAGTTACAGATTCATGTGACTTATCTACTTCTTTGTTTATACCATATTCCTTTACAGCCTTATGAACCGAACATATGCAGGCTATAGTAAAAAAACTCAATTAATATTAAGTGATCACTGCATGTCTCATTTTGTGGCTCAAGAAACTGAAGCAGTTAAGCTACATATTCTGCAAAGAGAACAGAAATATTCCTTCTCTAAAAGCATTTAATATTCCATGAGAGTAATCTCACCATTTTCCAAATTGGAAATAGAAGGGCTTAACAACAGTTGTTTGAACAAGCAATACAAATTCATTTCATATCCAACTTTTTGAGGTCTTTCCTAGAGACAAACTTGGATATATAGGTCATATCTTCTCTTATTTTTTTCCTTGCAAGAACAACCTATGCTTCACCAGTTTGAAATAGCTTGGATGTGAGGAAAGTCTCATTATTGATAATAGGAAACCATCTCCATCTCCACTTGTAACTGCCAGTTGACAGAAATCCAGAAACTCTAATTTGCTTCTAACCAATTTAAGAAGATCCCCCGGAGGGCCTGGCATGGTGGCTCACTCTTGTAATCCCAGCACTTTGGAAGGCCCAAGCGAGCAGATCACTTGAGGTCAGGAGTTCCAGATCAGACTGGCCAACATGTTGAAACCTTGTCTCTACTATAAATACAAAAATTAGCCGAGAATGGTGGCGGGCACCTTGTAACACCAGCTACTTGGATGGTTGAGGCATGAGAATCTCTTGAATCTGGGAGGAGGCGGTTGCAGTGAGCCAAGATAGCACCACTGCACTGCAGCCTGGGCAAGAGTGAGACTCAATCTCAAAAAAAAAAAAGGTCACATATATTCTCCAACACACTGTTCTCTTACATATGTGTATATGCTATTCAAAATGATCTAAAAGTAATTGATCTGAAATGAGCATTTTAGTATTATTTAGCTCTTCATCTATCACACAGTTTAAAATGCATGTTTTAGTAATATTGACAAAGACAATTTTTTTGTTTCTTTAAAAAAAGTGGATTTCAGGTGAGCTTCTGGAGATGGACAGGGACTGAAACAAGAAGTTAACCTTTATAACAACTTTTCTGCTAATAATTTGTCTTTGGATAAAAGCTCAAGGATCCTGAGCCTTTCCCCACCCACTTCTTTTTGGTGAAAAGATCATTGTTCTTCCCACAAATGAATGCCTAGGAAGTCTGCTTCAAGAGCATCCACACATGGCTAATGTGGAGATATGGCTGACATCAGGCTTGGCTACCTCCATCTCATCTCAATGCATGTATTCTCTGGATTACTCATGTAGAAAGGGACTTTTTTTCTTGCTCATATAATAATTTGCAGCTTCAGTTTCTAATTCACTATAATACTAATTTTTAAAAATATTCTGTTATTAGTAATACCTGTTTTAATATCTTTAATATGTTCACTCACTTTATGATTGTGTAGTTAGATGACTTTTTCAGTGTTAATAAATCTAGCTCAATGGAAGTTTCCTGCCTCTTTCATATGTGTGAAAAAAAATGCCTTCTTATTGAGGCGCCAAGTTATTCAGCAAAGTTTAAGAAAACATAATGGATACTAACAGTCTATGGGCTATACAACCTTACGTTGTTAAATAAAATGCACATGAAAAGATTGAGTTCAGAAAAATTCTGGGGCTTAACAAGTAGAGAGTATAAATATAATCTTATTTAAGTGGACCAGAATTTCTGTATTTCAACCCAAATTTTCACAGAAGTATAGTTCTTTTTAATCACCACATGACTGGGTAGGTAAAACATCTCTCTCTAAAGAAGAAGGGAGACTTGCTTTTAACTGAAAATAAAGTTTAAAGTTAAAAGACTCCTTAATTAAGAATACTTAAATATATTTTGGTCATGCATTAATATTTATTTTATCATTTTATGTCAGATGTATTTAGATGCATGTTTCATTCCCACACGTACATCTCTAAAACTCTGATGCATGCACATTTTGTTTGTGAATGTGCTGAAATTCTGCATGTCAGTGGACACAGAACGTGGAGTTTTTGAGGTAGGTGGAATCTGAGTGATTATTTAACTGAATCTCATTATTTAAAAGCTTGATAATTTGAGGCTGACCTAGAGTATGATATGTCCCCAAAGTTACATAGCTAGTTTTCTAGCAGAACCTACATTTGAACTCAGTTTTATGACATTCCCATCACCTGCAGTCTTCCTTGTGCTCCACACCTTGTAACCCATAATTTGTTGTCTAAATTGCACAAAGAGAATGTGTATGCACATAATATTGTCCATTTCATTTTTCTATGAATGCAAGATATAAGAATGAGAAAACATTAGAAAAGGAAGAAAAAGTGTGATTATTGGTCATAGGAAAAGGTCTAATGACCAAGGATTTGGGGATTTAACTAAATTTATTTGCAGAATTATCACAATCTTATGATAACTTTTAAAAGCAATTAATAACTCATTGAGTCTGTTTCTGCATTTTTCTTATGTTCAAATATTTTATGTATTGTTTTAATATAATCTTTACAATATAAAAATTAAATGGACAATGATGACTTGCATCCCAATTTTTTTTAAAAAAGCGAATTGCATGCTTTTATAATATATATTGTTTAGGACATAATATTCATTGAAAGATTACAGAACATAGTCCTTAAATGTTTTCTGCTTCAAATTTATTTATTATTGTTGCATACAAAATAACTCACTCAAGTGTTTCTTTCCCTATGACTTTGATTTCTACTTTTTTTCCCTCTTTCCCACAGAATTTTTGCTTCACCATCTTTTCTTGTTAAAAAAAAAAGTTAATCAAATATATGTGAAGTATTGTAAGTGATTAGCAGAGAAGGCAATTATCTGCTTATAAATAAATATTGTCATCTTTTATATGCAAAGAATATAGTACACTGACTGTAGGATTTAGCCATTGCTAGGCAATCAAAAGATGTATGTAATTCTCTGAGCTCAAATGGACCACGGTAGTCTAATTTAATGCAATACTTGTGCTTAACTGATGATTACAGATAATGATGTTGAAAATTAAATTTTCAGTTATGTGTTTTCTACCTGTTAAAGATTCAGTATAAGTAGACAACTCAATTTATTACCACCAATATGGTTTGGCTGTGTTTCCACTCAAATCTCATCTTGAATTGTAGTCCCCATAAGTCCCATGTGTCATGTGAGGAACATGCTGGGAGGTAATTGAATCATCGGGGGGATAACCTCCATGCTGTTCTCTCGATAGTGAGTTCTCTTGAGATCTGATGGTTTTATAATGGGCTTTTCTCATTTTGCTTGGCATTTCTCCTTGCTGCTGACATGTGAAAAAGGATTTGTCTGCTTCCCCTTCTGCCATGATTGTACATTTCCTGAGGCCTCCCAAGCCATACTGAACTTTCAGTTAATTAAACCACCTTCTTTTATAACTTACTGTCTCAAGCAGTTCTTTATAGCAGCATGAGAACAGACTAATACACCCCCAAATAGGAATAGTTTATTATCTGATTTGGAAAATGATTATTTCCTTTTAAACATTGCAGGCTTTATTGAGACCTCTATATGCAAAGTTCTGAGAAATAGATATATGAATTTATTCATCTTTGAAGATTTATTTCCAATCCACAGATGCAAAGTATCTGATATTAGGCAATTGCCATTAAATTTTCAGAAATACTACCCATGCAGTAAGATTTTCTGACCTTGCAGGCTAATAAAATGTTTTAATGTATCAGAATCAGCAGAGCATGTGGGCGGATAAGTCACTGAGCTAATTAGTCATCCCTCTCCCGAGAGCTGTGTATGACTTAGTGGAGTGTGTTTAGCATTACAAGTAAATCAACATTGTTGTGGCAGGGAAGCATCATTTCTGAGTCATTTCCATAACTCTGCCACCTTGACTTTCCAATAAAATCCTCCAAGTTTACGACTCTTATAGATGGTAAAAAGGGAATATAGCAGGAAGAAAAATGGATGCCGCATATAATTGTATGATAACCATGACACACACTAGCTTTGAAAATCCAAATGGATTCCTGAGTAACGAAAATAAAGGTGCAGTTCATGTACATAAATAACAATGGTGAGTAAGTCACTTTTATTAGAAGTAACCCAAAGCTATTTTGCTGGTAGTTTTGCTTGTTTTCTACCCTTATTGTTTTAGGTTGTGGGTGTAACAGAAGAAAAAACAACAAAGTTCCTTTGTTGCCAGAAGCAGTCCGGGTTAAATTTCAGGCAGACACTTACAGGTGAGCAGTGAAGAGAACTCTCAAGGCTGTCCTTGGGAATTTTTCTAAGGAGCAAAACATAAGCAATAATAATATCACTGATAAGAAAACTGTCTATATATTTATATTTTAGTTTTTAAATGTTACTTATACATTTTATAATCTATTTCACAAACATTTCCACTTTGGACCCCTGAGTGGGTGAGGCTACTCAGAGGCAGACCAGGCAAAGCCTATTATAATTATCTTAAATGTCATTAGAAAATCAGATACAGAAAGGTAAAGTCGACTGCTAAAATCATGTGTTGGAAACGGTCACATCCCAATATACCTAATAACACCAGGTCCTCAAGATTCATGGCTACCTGAAGGGTTGAAAATAAAAAGGGGGATCAAAAGATTGCAATAAAGAAGGGGTGCCCTTCCTTATTGGGGAACTGGGGGAAGATTGCAATAAGGAAGGAGTGCCCTTCATTATTGGGGAACTTGGGAAACAGTTCCCTATAATTAATAGTTGCTGTCTCTCTGGCCTTTTCAAGTCTTTGTCACTTTATCTTTTAAGTAAGACAAAACCTTTCTGCTCCTAAAATTCATTTCCTTAGCTCTACTTTTTCTGCTATCTCACCCATTCTTCCTCTTCAATTTCAAACATCTGAAAAGAACAAACAACCTTCACTCTCTTGTCTTCGTAAACATTTGCAACCTGGCTTCTGCCTCTTACTACAATGAAATTACTCTCTTGATAGTCACTGGTGTTTATTCTTAACTCCAATATTTTGCTCCTGTTAATCCCTCGTTGCTCCTTGAGCTTTCTACAACATTTAGAACTCTTGAAAACTTGCTTACTTAAACTTTTTCTCTGAACTGAAATGACACTGTAAACCCCCAAAAGAAATGCCATTTTTTAGTCACCGCTTCTGACTCTTCTTCTCCTAGATCTTTAAATGAGGCCTTGTTTAAGTTTCTTTCTTTGGCCCTTTTTCCCATTTCTCAACCTCACGTATTCCTCTGGCCTCAAATACCATCTTACTATCCTCTTCCTAATTTCTTTCTTTAGCATCCTCTTTTCTGTTGAGCATCTGGCTTATATTTCCAACTATCTGTTAGACATCTTTGTATAAACTCGGTTTAATAAAGCCAAACTGATCTTATTCTTTAAGATCATCTCAATTATTATTCTACCACCCACATAATCACCTAAATCAAAAGGAAGATAAAACAAAAATAAAACAAAAGCAAGAAAACATACTTATCATGGAATCTTTTTTTAATCTAATCTTTTATTATTTCCTTTTGATACTATTTCTACCCTATCTTTTTAATCTATTTTTTGTTTATTCTATTTCCACTATTATCTCCCTATGTCAGATCTGTCACTTAGAGTACTGAGCTCCTCTGTTGCCTTAGTTTTTCAACTATAAAAGGAATTTGTATTAATGTAATATCACTGTTATCAGATTGAATAAACTGCTACCAATAGAACACTTAGACCAGAGCATGGTCCTGAATAAATTGTTTAATAAATTATATGGCTTTTGCTGCCACTCCTTCTTCTTTTCCCTGTGCTCCTCCTGCAGTCCTAGTACTACCAATACTATTACCATTTCTGTTACTGTCAGGACCAGCTTCATAATATATGGCATTCACTGTAAAAGAAAATGTGGGGACCTTGTTCAACAGGCTGAAAAATAATTGTGAATAAGTTTGCATTGTCATTTATGTTATTAACCACATTTCCAAGGTCAAAGTCTGTTCTATAGAGTGACTGAAAAGTATCAAAAAAAATTGCTAGATACTTTTTTGAAAATGCAAGACAGATTTCATTGCGACCACTGTGGTAGGGGAGAAAAATTTCAGCGTAAATTGGGCTTGATTCCACCAAAACAAATGATGAGAGACTTTTTAAATGCTGGTGTGTGCTAAAGGATAAATATTAAAGGGTGTTCAAGTGGGTTGATCAATGTGACTGGGCCATATGAGTTTGTTAGGATTTAACTTCCCAAAGGAGCTGAGACAGAAGAACTATCTTCCTGGATTATTGCATTTCAAAGAGATCACTCCCAGGTCCTTGAGTAGATATGTGTAGATAATAGAAAATTTACATCTTAAAGGGACAGAAAAACAGTTATTATAAGTTTTCTAAAGTAACTGCCCTAACAAAAGAGAGGCCAGAGGCCTATAGATAGGTTTCAGCTAGAACAAACGATAAGTTATTTTGGCAGCTATTTGTTAGAGTTCTCTAGAGAAAAGAGAAGAAAAGAACCAATAGAAAATGTAATGTAATGTGTATATATATGTATACATGAGATGTATTATAAGAAATCAACTGTCAACTGACATGATTATGAATGCTAGAAAGTTTCAAGATCTGCACATGTCAAGCTAAAGACCTGTGAGAATTGATGGTGTAACTTCCAAGCTGAATGTCAGAAGGCCTGAGACCCAAAAACAGTTGTTTCTGTCTGAGGGCAGAATAGGTCAATGTCATAGCTCAAGGTAGTCAGTCAGGAGGAGTCCCTTCTTACTCATGGGAGGGTCTGGTTTGCTTTTTTTGTTTTGTTTTCTATTTAAGTCATCAACTGCTTGGATGAGTTCTAGTACTCACATTAGGAAAGGAAATCTGCTTTCTTCAGTCAAGTCTACTGATTTAAATGTTAATCTCATTCGAAAGCACTCTCACAGACATATTCAGAATATTTGACCAAATATCTGGGCACCATCCAGCCCAATCAAGTTGAAACATAAAATTAACTAGCAGTACTAAGCTTTCTCAGGTAGGCATTTAAAGAGGTGCTTGGATTATCCTAGGAACATGGTCTTGGGACAATAGAAACCAGCTAAATCTTGGTGAATTCTCTTGGTGCATTGAGTTGGTGGAGTTATTTGTGCCAAGAGTTTTGTAGTTCTTAACATTCAGCATTTTTCTACATAATCTTCCTTAGAAGAGTTTCATAATTGGTAAATGTTTTAAGTCAGTTTGGAATTCCAAGAAAAATCTAAATGGAGACCTGTTATGATAAAGATATTATAATAAAGAGAATATATTGATTCTTGTACCTGTGCACAATTGTGAGTTTTAAATTTGAACTAATTTCTTTATTTCAAAGGATTATATATTTCAGTGCACATTGTTTATTACATTCAGATTACTACCTCATGATGTCTTTACTCACGTGTAGCCATGCACATGATATTAGCTACTTTGGAAAGTCAGGAGGTTGGGGGCAAGGGGAGGGATATCATTAGGAGAAATACCTAATGTAGATAACACGTTGATGGGTACAACCATGGCATATGTATACCTATGTAACAAACCTGCATGTTCTTTGCATGTATCCTAGAACTTAAAATATAATAAAAAAATGAGAACAATGAACCTAGCAATACAGGTTTGTAATTTCAGAAAATATCCTTCTGTAAAATAAATAAAATTTTATGACACATATAGTTTTCTCTTTAAAGTCAATGTTCTTTAATGTACTATTGAAGCATTTACAATTGCATATCTAAATCTTGTTACATAATTTTATCACTATAATTAAATAAACAATGAGTATAACAAATATTTAGTAAGTGCATACATAGCAGTAGGTACTGTGGAATACAAGTTTTATCTTATTTCATACACATATCTTTTAACTCTTTAACTCTTCTTAATTTGAAAGCCCCTTTCCAGGTATGAATGCTTCTTTCTCCTTTAAATAAAACCTCAGACCTTAGGAATTTTAGCTTGTGCATCTAACATTTATTTTTCCCTGGTAGATTTCCTAAAATATGTATTATTAAGCCTTTTAAAATTATTTTGCATGACAGGAAGCCATCTTAAGCCAAGTTCAGCCTCCAGAGAATGTCTTTCTCAGGGCTTTCTTTTGTGACCTCCCTTCTGCAGATCCAAGCCTCTTAATATTTTAAACTATGTCCATAGAACCAGGGTCATTTATAATACATATGATGTTCCTTTTTACAGACCACAGTCCCACCCACAGAGAGTTTTTGCTTTAGTAGGAGAAGACTAGGAGTTGTCAAATAAATACATCAAACACATGAGGGCTTATAAATATGATCAAAAGAAAGCAAGAGGATTGATAGGTAGGTAGGCAAGGGAAAGTGACAACTTTTAACAAATGAACAAGGAGGTTTTCATTCGTAAGATAACATTTCAGAAAAGAGCCGTGAGAAATACATGAGTAGTCTTTAAGGAAATTAAGGAGAACACGATTCTAAGCACAGTTTGTAGAAAGTGTGAGTGTCCTGAGGCAGAAGTGAACTTAGTCTATTCTAGGAATAGCAAGGAGGCCAGTGTTGCTGAAACAGAGTACACCATTGAACCATGGTAAGAAAGAAGCGTCTAGAAATAATGATGAGTCAGGTCTCATAGGCCTTTGCATACCATTGTTAGGATATTGTCTTTCACTTTATATTTAAAGCCATTTAAGTGTTTTGTGAAGACATGTGACATATTTGACCTACATTTTAGAAAAATTACCCCTGCTGCTGTGTTGAGAATTAATTAGAAGAGGGTGAATTGGGAAGTAGAAATGTGAATCAGATGCCATTGAAATAATGGTGGCTTTGATAAAGGTAGTAATATGGGAGGTAATAAGAAGTGACTTGATTCTGGGTTTATTTTGAAGGTAGAGCTAACAAGGATGATCAGACATTTGAGGAATAGTGAAATGAAGAATGAATCCAAAATTTTTGTCTTGGAAAATTAAAAAAGAAACCACTTTATATGTTATTTTCTAAGAAGGGGCACTATCAGGAGTTCTACACTTGGCATGATATTTCTGAAATTCTGTTATTACTAATTTGAGAACAAATAAATGAAGTAGTTGGTTGTGTGAGCCAACGAAGTCTGGGCCAGACATATACATTTAGGAGTTGTCAGCATTTCACCGGTGTCTAGAACAATGAGGTTAGATGAGTCACCAAAGGAGCATGATAGAATAAGAAGAGTTTCAAAGATTAAGTCCTGTGGTCTTCTCAGTGTCTGCAAACTGAAGACACAGTAGACTATAGTTAGGAAATAAAGAGATTGTCTTGAAGCCCAGTGAAGAGCTTCATTCAATGAGGAATAAATGACCTGTGATAGTTGACCACTGGATTTAGCAATGTAGAGACTGTTGGTGATCTTGACAAAAGCAGTTTCAAGGGAAGGATGGAGTGAAAGCTTGAATAAACTTGTTTCAAAAGAAAATTGGAAGAAAGTTGTGAGACCTGGAAAACGTCAAAAACCCCTGAGGTTTTGAGGTATGTTATTGCTAATAAAAGGGACTGGATATGTAGGATCAAAAACGAGTTTATTAAAGGAGGGAGAATTTGTATCATCTTTAAATGTCCCAGGGAAAGAATTTTCAATTCTGTTTCTACTTATAAGATAGAGTCCCTTAGGAATATCAGTGTCATTTAGAAAGTTATTCAGATAATAGAAATGTTTTTATGACCAGAGTCAGCTAGAGAGCACAAAAGAAACAGTAACCGTGGAGGTCAGTATACTGAGCTGAAAATTAATAAAGAATAACTGTCATTAACTCTGAAAAGCTTGAATCTGAAAATTAGGAAAGTTTCATCTGCCTTAAATTTATATTGTCCTTTTTCTAAGCATATGTATATGAATTATTTTATATTCTCAATAACGCTGGTAGTAAGTGGGAGGTATTGTGTTCTTACACTGAGGCAAAAAACTGCTACCTTCAAAGTTGAGTCTTAACCTAACCTCTCCAGCAATTTTTGCTTTCATATAGTACATTAATGCCACAGGATAGACTAGGGCCCCTAGTTTTCCATTCTAAAGAGAAGATCCATATTCTAGGAAGATGATTAATAAAAAAGAAAAACAGTCATGAAAAACATATGCAAAATGTGAATTGAAAAATATAGTAAAATATATTTGTAGTTAAGTAAAAAGTAGTGCAGTTTACATAGGACAGTCACATCATAAACATTAAATCAAGGATGATTTTGTACCAGATTGTCTGTAGGCCCACAGATAGAGCCAAATCATCTCAGAAAAGAACATAAGGCATAATTAGTTTAAGGGCTCTGACAGGGAGTTAATTATAGAACAAACTCTGTTATCTGTTGTAGAGTGGGAATTTGCTGTCCTTGTTAAACAGATTTTTTAATTAATAAGGAATTATTACATACACTATACGGCGGGATTATCAATTTTCCAAAGAATTAGAATACAATGGAATATATTTAACACTAAATTAAATCAAACACAATTTAATCATTTTAATGACTCCAAAGTCCAGGAGAGGGACTTTACATAAGTAAAAGAGATTCAGCAGCAGTAGAATGTAACATAAATATATAGCAAGGCAGTAAGAAACCAGGTTATCAGTTAGATTCTAATTAGGGGGTGGAGTTAATAATACTAAAGTTCTAATCAGAGAAATGTATAGATCTGTCAAGTGTTTGTTATAAATACCAGAAGATTAGTTGTGATAATTAAAACCACTTATTCATTCATTCATTAATTCATCCCACATTTGTTCAGTCTTTAGCAAGTTTGTTATTGTATTGTTATCCGTTGAAATTATGTTAACAAAGCATTATTTCTTCAGGAAGTCGACAGTGTATTTCAGAAGGCAGAAAGATAAAAGACAGAAGTATGCCTGATATGAAAGCAAAAAAGAGAACTAACGTTTCTCTTTTCTTTCTTTCTCTTTCTTTCTTTCTTTCCTTCTTTCTTTCTCTTTCTTTGTCTTCTCTCTCTCTCTTTCTTTCTTTGTCTTCTCTTTCTTTCCTTCCTTCCTTCCTTCTTTTCCTTCTTTCTTTCTTTTCTTCTCTTTCTTTCTTTCTTCTTTCTTTCTTTCTTTCTTTCTTTCTTTCTTTCTTTCTTTCTTCTTTCCTTTCCTCTCTTTCTCTCTTTCTTTCTTTCTTTTTTTTCCCAAAACTTGGATTGGCAATAATATAAAAATTTCTGGAAAGGTTCACATTTCTAAGTTTGAAATCCAGGGATTTCTTGCTATTTTATCGATAAGACATACAGGAGCATATTTAATAGGAGAAAAGATCGGTGGATCTAGTCAGGTAAAGGATTAGAGGTGAAGGTCTTGAACGTTATCCACTCACACTGAAGTACATGAAACAACAATTCTATTGATAATCTTAAGTGATGACTGAAAAGGTATGGGAAATCATATTTCACTGAATTAGTAATGCCCAGAGCAGCCCATTTTTTACCTATGAAAGTAAAGTGTCTATTCATATGCAACTCTGGTTTATCAGTGCTTATAGGGATTAAAATGCAGCTTAAAATTCATAAGATTCATTTATTTCATATGTCAATAAACAATGGTATGAAGGCAAAAGGATTTAAGCAATCATTTATTAATCCATGATAATAACATATGTATCATTCAGAGTCCAGTTAGGAAACAGAAGCTGTTTTTATTGGTTTTTATTGTCATTGTTGTTTGTTTTTAACTCAAAGTGTTTAATATAAAGATTTGATACGAGGTTTTAGAGTTCTGCAAAGGCAGAAGAGGTATACTAAAGTATTGGGGGTAGTAACTACTGAGGGTAGTTTCCATCTAAGACTGTGCAATTAAATTTTGGGGTTATTAAAACTTCGGAGATGGAGTGGGGATTTTGCAAAGCTGAAATACAGGTGTTGGAAACTTAGGTGTCTGAGGAGTTACTGCTTCCTGCATTGAAGCTGATGTCTCTGGTGGGGGTGTGATGAAGTTGTTTCTGAAAGTGTTGGGAAAAGTGCAAACTGAAATCAGCTGCTGTTATTGAAATGAAATGTCACTGTCAGGGTGAAAAAGTGTCACCGTGGTGATGCTGAGACCAGCAGGAAGCAAAAACAAGGAAGACGAAATAAACAGGAAGGAGTGTGTCCCTTATTTTTCCTCAATTCATAAAGTGCTTTTCCAGTACCTTCTACTGGCTTACAGGAGAGACTTATGGACGCCAGGAAAACCAGCAGAAATATGATTGGCAGGTCTCAGCCCCACATCTTGAAGGGTGAGTTTGAAACTCAGAGAGGCAACAAGTGAAATTAAACTTACAACTCAGATATCCAAGGAATTAACATATTTGCACACAATTCTTTATTAGTGCCATGTAAGTTAAGTTGGGAGATAAAATTTGAAAAGTATCAAGAATTTGCTTTTTCTCCCATGGAATTAAATGCTGATTACTCAAAACATTTACACTTGAAAAACATTTGGTTTGACCAACACTGTAGAATATTTTCAATTACCGTCTCAACATGCTTCAAAACACAGAAAACTGATGAATAAATGGATCAGTCGTGGTTATTTTATTCTTCTTTGACAGTTTTACTTAAGATTAGTATTTAACTTTGTTTCTTGGAATTCCACGTGAAAATTTTGGCTTCATTAGACATATTAAGACATAAACCACAAAATACGTCTCAAGACAATATGTATGCAAAATGCTTTTGCATTTCTTTCCTTTTTCATGTTACTTAAAGGAGAATGCTTTTAGTTCTGAAATAGTCTTATTTCAGCCTTATCATGCTTTTATAATTATCTCAAATATCAGTCAACAATTAGCATTTGGGAGAAATGAAAGAAACCAGTTGTCTGATTATCTGTGTAAAAATCTGAAAAGAGCATGAGATTAGAACAGCCATAAACTAAACTATTGGAACTCCTACAAAAGCTATAGAAATCGTTCAACTCAAAGTCACTCAACGATGAAATAACATTTACAGGAAATTATTTATTTTACATTATTAATGTTGGCGTTAAATCATTCAATTGTGCTTCATGTCAAAACTTTGTTTCTTAAGGGGAAAAAGGTAGGCAGAAAAGTTGATCAAGCAAAACAGTAAGAAATAAGATTTTCTAAAATAAGTAGATTTTAATTGCATGAATTGCTAAAGTATTATTTTCTCCCAAGTATTCTAAGTCAGTTTTTCATATGCATCACTGCATAACACCAAAGTTACTTACAAACCCCACTTAGATTTTTGCTTCTATTCTTAACTCGTTAAGCTAAACTGTTACATTTACATATTTTACCTAGCTCTCAAGATGATGTATTACGTTTTTCAAAATAACTTGAAACAACTCTATTAGCAACTGTGGGTTTCTTTAAATTATTATGGAGTTCTGTGAGTTTTCTGATTTATTCTTTGTTAATGTTTCTGCTTTGAAAGAAATTTAACATTACGTTGAATGTTAATACCTAACATAAATTGTATAACATATATTTTCAATATTGAAGACTAAAGAAGTTATTTATCATTTTAGTTTACAGGGAAATATCTTTGTATACATTTTGGAATAATTACTTTTTTCCTTTTTTGAAACTGGAAATCATGTTTATATTATTGATGCAATTAGTTAAACTAATAAGCATGTTAGGCTTGGCTTAAAAAGGAGAAAAATATCAAATATTAAGATTATAATCTTAGTTTTTAGATGTCTCAACAACATTTAAAAATTCTTAGTCACAGCAAAGAATAAACTATGGAATTCCAAATTTTTCATATGTATTGAAAAATATGTTTTTACTGCTGCATAATAGCTTACCTCAAGATCATAAGTAATAAAATATATAATTGATAATAGTTTTAGTTATACTAGTTAGCATTGTTAATGGAGTACTCTTTTTAGCACTGTGCTGGACTTTTGCTTTTATAAACAAAGATTTATTGATTCCTTTTTACGTATTAGACATTAGATAAGATATTTCATACCTCAAATGTTAATAAAGACAATCTTCTACCTTCAAAGAAATAAAATAATTTAACGTGTAGGACACAGAAATATGGTTTTTAACTTTCTCATTGATTTTTTAAATTTATGCACTCATTTAACAAGTATCCATTTTGTCAAGCATATGCTGGGCAGCGATAATTTAAAAATGAACAGAGGCAGACAACTTTCCAAAAGGAGACTGTAGTGTGGTATAGGAGACCGAAATGAATGAAATTGACATAAAAGTAAACTTTAAATGAAACTGTTATAAATACTACAACGGGGGCTGCATGCGTTATTAAAGCATATAATAGAGCTTTCTGCATTATAAGGAGGTTAGGAAACAATGATCTAGCTGAGTTCTGAATGATAAACAGAGTGTTTTGAGTGTATCTAGTACATGGGAATGATGCCGTAGAGGGAGGAGACAGCATTTTTTTTAAAACAGGATGTATGAAGACCCTGTGGCAGGAGAAAGAGGTGTATTTTAAGAAATGAGAGGAGAGAAATGAGACTATTTTGGTATATACATTTCAAATTAATCAGAGGCTTTGAGTTCAAGTTAAGGATTTTAATATTTGTCCTAAATATTTAGAGAATGTTAATATGGTTTATTCAATCAAGTATACTGGTGATACTGTTAAACCAATGTTATCTTTCATTTTAAAAAGTGGCTCTGACTCCACTGAAAAATTGGAAGAAAGAACTGAATAAGGAGAAATCTCCTGAAGGGAGGCAATGTTGGAAACTCTACTTACTGACATTTGCATTCAATCCAATAGGCTCATAGATTTCTTGGAACTAATCCATAGAAAAAGAACTGCTTTTCTAGATACTTGGGAAGTAGATGTTAAAAAGGAAATAGGTAAGACTAATAAAGGAAGTTCAAGTCTATTTTATCATGGAGGTAATGAATAGAACAAACCCACGGATTTCTATCTCTTTCTGTGTAGTACAATTTTTATACAAGAGTTCAAGACAGAAAAGATAAGATCATTCTGCCCTTTAGACATCAGTTTATTTTATAAAGATTTTTCTTAAGGCCTATGGGATTAAGAAACACATCTATAGAGGCATCTATCTTAGGTCTTTAATCATTATTGGTTTACATTTGTTTCTTAAAATTTAGAATCCTGCCAGGATAGGGTAGATAACTTTAGTATTCAAGTATTCATTTTTAATCCACGATAATGACAATGACATCAATAAAAACAAAATAATAGTAGTATTTAGCTTGTACATACAATAAAATGAACACCTCTCTAAGAAGCAGTATCTCCAAAAATAAAACTTCAAGGTAGAACTTTTTATTATTATTATCCTAATTTCAAATATGAGAAAATTGAAGCTTGGAAATGTAATACAGATAAAATTATATAGCTAATAATAAGAAGAAATAGAATTCAAACCAGCGTCTGTTTGACTCCAGAACTCATATTCCAACTTATTTCTTCATACTTTCCCTCATTAGGAAGCAGGCGGGTTGTTGTAAATAGTGAGTAAAATTGTTCTTTATGTTGCTCCTTTTAAGCTGACTACTTTATAGAGGTGTTAAGTACAACAAACAAGGGCAATTTGAGGCATAGAATAAAATAAGTAAAATACGATTTTCATGAGTACTGGTAGAATCATAAGAAAATAGATATTCCGGATCAACACAAAGAATAATGTTTTTAACTTCCTGTTTCAAGCTGCCAGAAAATGTTTAAAATAATGGAAACAATATTGTGAAAATATTTCTCCCCTTTTCTCATAAAAAACAGGAATGAAATATCTTTATTTTATCTTTGCCCATTCATTCACCAACTTAAAGCTTTCCATAGAATATTTTACCTGTAAATAAGTAAAAAAATTTCACCATCATTTATTTGTACTTTTATTTAGACTTTCTGGCATATTGAAATAAGTAGTAAAAATGAAAGTGAGTTTGTTAAGATAATACAATAATGATAGTGGAATATTTTTCTCTCTCTAGAGATGAAAAGCACTGCCATTTTTTCTTCTTATAGTCAGAGTTGGAAGGAGCTTATACACGAGATAGAAGTTGACTATATTGTGTGGATTTATATATTATGAGGAGAATATGACATGTTTAGTTATGAATATTATAGGCTAATTCTGCATTCAATAATTTAACATATTTTTAATAATTTATTTGTTGTTTTCTTTGAGCAAGATTTAACCATTTTTTCTTCTTCCTTTAATTCTGCTCTCAATCTGTGGGTGGTCTTATGAGTTAGATTTTGCAGAAAGTGTTAAAAATAATCTGAGTATATTTATCTTTCCACAGATAGAAGTCCATTCAGCTTGAAACGTCTCCATTGCATTCTTTCCCTCTTTAATGTTAGATTCCATCCACTAGAAGTATCTAAAGCTATGTTCAATGTCTATTTTAAGTTTTGGAGCTAATGTGCAAGATAATGACATAGCTTATTTAATGCTTGCAGAAAGAATACATTCCTATCACTGGAAAATTATATGCATAATACCTAGCATTTTATTAACACTCTAGTATATCCTCCAAAGAAGTTCATAATATAAAGATGTAAAGTTATTTTTTCTCTTTTCATACATTCTTAAAGCACTCTGAAAAGAAAAATAACACTCTAAAATGGTTTTGTTCCTTGTGACTCTACTTAGGTTTAAGTGAAACCCAAGTCTGCATAATTTCTTCCATGATTTGGCAATTCTCTCTCTGCTTAGTGCAAACCTAATAAGGCTTTTCTGCAAGATAAAGGCTTGATTTTGGGAAAGCAATTGTAGAAGGCTGCTAAACAACAGTGAATGAAATGAACAATGCTAACCTCAATTTGTTAATTGAGGTCATTGGTTAGCTTTAGAGAATACTGTATATACAATTAAGCAAGCATTGCAAACTGCTCTTCCTTGTTAACTGGTTTTGAGATATTCTCCTGGACAGAAAATTGATGGGCATGGTAAACACGCTCTAGTTGCCTAATTAGCTCAGGTAGTGCAATTACTGGTGTTCAATATCTATCAACAAAGCAAAGGTACTTTAAATGTCATATAAACACTAGAAATAAAAATAAACCACAGAGGGATTTCACACAACTAGCCATGTGAATGAAAGCTGACTTCTTGATAATCCTGTCTTGTGATGTAGGAAACTGAACTTTGAGAAAGAAAGGCAGTAAGAGAAAACCTTCTTTGATTTTAAATTGCCATTTCTGAGAGTTAGAGAGGAATTCTAGAGGATGTTTTCTAGCTTTATAAAACCTAAAATTAGTTTGAAATACCAAAATAATTATACTTATCTAAATAAATAGGCTTAAATAATATCACCCCAAATTCTCCCAACCTGCAGTCTTTCCCACCATACCAGGGAGGTTATTAGTGAACATCAAGAAAAAAAAAAAATCTGTCCTGGAATGCTATCAAGTCTACAAGTGCAAACATTTTGGGCTTTCAAACTCAATTTCTCTTCTGGTATAAATTGCAAGAATTTCTTCTAAAATTATCTTCTAAAATTGCTTTGCCAGCTCTTATATAAAGCCTTTCTATTATGCTTGTCTTTCATTTATGTGGTCATTGCATCAGTATTCCTTAATTAGCTACTTTGTGTTAGAGACAGTAGTAACATATATTTGAAATGCTTTGTGCTCTAAAGAACATTCCAAAGTAATGCGCAGGTTGTAATGGACAGCCTGGGCTGACTCTTTAGCATCCCTCCTCCTTTCCCCTCTTCCTAGGAGAACCCTCTCCCTACGTAGCTCATGTGACTTAGGGAATCTTCATTCCATCCTGGGCTCCAGGTGTTGAGTGATCGAAGGGTAATTCCATCTCCCTTCCAAGAAAATTGAATAATGGGCTCATCACCTGTTGAGCAATCATTACTAGAGATTCACCACTGCTTTTGGAAAAATTATTCTTAACTTTTAAATTCTCATGAGAGTTTCCCCAATCTTTTTTTCTAGGATGTAGTAAAGTATAAACAGCAAGACAGAAAATGCTTTAGTCGTTTATTGCATGAGGAAAGCAACCCGAAGAAGAAAGAAACGTAGAGAGGAGGGCACATTAAAGGCAAGAGTAGTGTGAAGGAACTACAGCTGTGAGATTAAACCAATTCTCAGAAAACCCACCTTGCCTCCAGACTGTTATTTTTATGTCAGTATATATTATTTTTTTCTGTTACTTGGAATCATAATACTTTAGTTGATAAACCATAGGAATCCCTATGTCAGAAAGACCAATATAATGACCCTCCAGTTATTCAGAATTCTATCATACTTGCTTATTGCTTTTCCATCGTTTGGCCACAATTTACCATAAAAAATCCAATATACTTACTTTTTTCAACAAGTCAGGACCACCTGCTTATTAGTATGTTATGCAAATAAATTTGTTAGTTTCTCATTTTTGTTAATCTAATACGTACATATAGGCATCTGCCAAATAGTACTGAAATGCTATATAACATATGGATGTAATTCATTTTTTAAAATTCCCTGAGAGTATCAGCTGATATTTTTGAGAATTGTTTCTACTTCTGATAATGTCTGCATTTGCTCTAGTTTCTTCTTTTTCTGTTTAGTATTTATCTCTGAATATGAGACTTACCAAATAGCTGTTAAGTTATTGTTGACTATTTGTGAAGATTAAGATACTAATAAATAATGGAAATCCTTTTTTAAAAAAACTTTGAAATACATTGATTTTTGTATCCCGAGACTTTGCTGAAATTGCTTATCAGCTTAAGGAGAATTTGGGCTGAGATAATGGGGTCTTCTATATTACACTTATGTCCTCTGCAAATAAAGACAATTTGACATCCTCTTTTCCTAATTGAATACCCTTTATTTCTTTTTCTTGCCAGATTATTTGGTCCAGAACTTCCAATACTATGTTGAAAAGGAGTGGTGAGAGAGTGCACCCTTGACTAGTGCCAGTTTTCAAAGCTTTCATCAAGTAACTTCTGGGTTTATTTTCCTTCATCATAACAGGATTTTTCTGTATTTGTATCGCCTTTGCTGGCTTCTTTTGTTCACAGATTTTAAATTGCATTCTATGCTGAAATGCCTTATTAGCAGAGAATTCCCTGGGAAGCCTATTGAAGATGCAAGTTCCCACCAGCCACTCTCCATCTGTATTAGTCCGTTTTCATACTGCCGATAAAGATATACATGAGACTGGGAAATTTACAAAGAAAGAGGTTTAATGGACTCACAGTTCTGTGTGGCTGGGGAGGCCTCACAATCATGGTGGAAGCCAAAAGGTACATCTCACATGAAGGCAGACAAGTGAAGAGAGTAAGAGCAAAGTGAAAGGGGTTTCCCCTTAGAAAGCCATCAGCTTTCATGAGACTTATTCACTATTCACTACCATTAGAACAGTATGGGAGTAGCTGTCCCTATGATTCAATTATCTACCACTGGGTCCCTCCCACAACATGAGAGAATTATGAGAGCTACAATTCAAGATGAGATTTGGGTAAGGGACACAGCCAAACCACATCACTATCCCTTACATTCAGTCCTTTGTAACACTGGCCTTTATTTAAGATTATACTATACATCTTTATGCATTTATTTATAATCTCGCTCCCTCCTCTTGGTGACTAAGTTCTATGAAGGCACAGATAAGTTTCTCTTTAAATCTGATTTACCATTTACTACAGTGCCTGGTTCATAATAGTTTCTCATGAAATACTCACTGGATGAATGTATCATGCCTAAATCAGTATTAAGTGTGTTCTTTCTTTTATTTTCCCTCTTTCTTTTCTTTTTTATTTTGAGACAGGGTCTCACTTTGTCACCTAGGTTGGAGTGCAGTAGTGCAATCTTGGCTCACTGCAGTCTTGACCTCCCTGGTTCAAGCAATCCTCCTACCTCAGCCTCCTGATTAGCTGGGACTACAGGCATACACCACCGCACTTGCTAATTTTTGTATTTTTTATAGAAATGGTATTTCATCATTTTGCTTGATATGGTTTGCCTGTGTCCCCACCCAAAATCCAATCTTTAATTGTAATCTTAATAATCTCCATGTGTCCAAGGGAGAGACCAGGTGGAGGTAATTGAATCATGGCCGTGTTTTCCCCCATGCAATTCTTGTAATAGTTAATGAGTTCTCAAGAGATCTGTTGGTTTTATAAGCGTCTGGTAGTTGCTCTTGTGTTCATTCTCCTTCCTGCTGCCTGATGAAAAAGGTGCCTTGCTTCCCCTTTGCTTTCTGCCATAATTGTAAGTTTCCTGAGGCCCCCCCTGCCATGCTGAACTGTGAGTCAATCAAAACTCTTTCCTTTATAAATTATCCAGTTTTGGGAAGTTCTTTATAACATGAAAATGGACTAGTATATTTTTCAAGCTGGTTTTGAAGTAATCCTCCTGACTTGGCCTCCCAAAGTGCTAGGATTACTGGTTTGAGTCACCACACCCAGCCTAGTGTGTTTCTTCTTAAGTGAGGATTGTTCTGGAGGGAGGCATAAGTAGAAAGACTGGCTCCAAGGAGATTCTAGAACAGTCACTATACTTTAAGATCTCCTAGGTGTTATGTGTGTGTAGCAGGCAGGGTAAACCATCGCATCAAAAATTACAAGGAAAGTCTCCTAGTATTTTCTGTAAATTAATCTCAGTGCATATATGTTTAGCATTAGGACCTAGATGATTGGAAAATAAAATAATCCCCTGCTGGAAAAATAGTGATGTGTTCAGTGAATATGTCATTCTGTCAGATGAAGGACTGAGAGACTCTTCCTGATGTAGTCTAGGGGATTTTTAAAGCAGTTCCTTTGGAAACTGTATTCATTTTGCTTAAAGCTGCATTTGGCAAATGATACCCAACAGGACAAATATTTTAAGTTTATTGAAATTATTCTAAGTGTTAATAGATTAAACGTTTAGGACGAGGAGAGAGCATCCAGATACCACTTTCAAGAAATATTGGGGAGTAAAGATTTTACGTATTTGAGAATTCTATTAATGACATAAGATGCAAAGTGGACTGAAAGCCTTTGTTATTGTTTTTTTCTCTGAATTCAGATATTAGACTTTGACCAAATGCTGCAAATGTTTATTGATGGGCTTCTGTGTGGAGGGTGCTATTGGATTTATTTACTGGGAATACATAATATGAAAAACCTTTCTTTAAAAGATGAACTCAATACAAACAAATGTTTGCAACACAAATAATAAAGTGGTATGTAAAAGTAACATGGAATAGAGTGAAAAAGAAGCAATTATTTCTGGTTTGGAGGATATGTGGCTAAAAGCATTCTAGGAAATTTGAAGAATACTTGTAAACTCTGAACACTTGTTGGGGCTTTAAAGCCCACAGGGAGTAATTCAGATTGCACTATTCCAAATTTGATAAGAGTTTTACTGGCTTTGAAGATTTTGAGATTGAGTTTTCTAGGAGCAAAGAGGGGTACAGAACAGAACAGTTCATATGAGTGTATGCATGTATGTAAATATTTGTGTGTATGCACAGAGACAGACCCACTCTAGTGGCATGTATGCACAAGGACTCTGTTTCATTTCAAAAGGTGCTTAAACTATAAAATTTGATTTACACATTAGACATCTATAATTTAGGCTTACACAGAAGGAATCAAAGAAGTTTTTTCAGTACGTGACTCCTATATTTTAAAATAATCAACAGGATTAAAAGATCTCTATAATTTACATGCTTTTAAATATTGAAGTGGGACCCTCAGCAACCCTATTTGTGACAAATATGCTTATCCTCCTTGATTATATTTACATTTTCTTTAAGAGAGAGGGTGAAATGTTTTTTTAAAAAAGTAAACTACCAGCAATTACTTTGTGTTTGAAGTAGAGAGGGGAGGAAACAGGATTGCTATCTTTGGTGCTTAATACAAGTGCAGTGGTAAATTTCCTCAGATTGTCCATCATTCCTCTGTCTCCTTTAACCTTGGAACATATTAGGTTTTACTCCTCTGTGGCTTACAAGGCATAACATTTATTAGCTGAATATTATGCAGAGTGGTTACCATTAATTACGTTGATAGTAAATCTGGATAATAATACTCAGTTTTAAAATAAATTCAAAGTTACTGTTTTTTTTTTCTTCTGGATTCTCAATTGTCAAGAGAAAATAGATTCTCCAGTTCTTTAAAAGAACCTACATCCAAACAAATAATTTTCTATTATTGAAGCAAAACAAAAACACTAACATGTTATTTTTGGCATCAGTTCAATAATTTATATTGGAAAGACTTAATTTTTATAATAAGGAAAAAGATATCAGTTATTATATATATATTATTGTAAATATATACATAAATATAATATATATTCTATATAATTAAAAAATAATTATAAAAATATATTTTAAATATAATTATAATATATAATATTATAATATATAGTTATTAATATAAATATATAATATATAATAAATATATTTCTCTATTATAAATATATATTTTAAAATAATTATTTTTAAATATACATGATATATATTTTAAATTAAAAATATATATTTATAATTATAATATTTTATAATATATATTATATTTATATAATTATAAATATATATTATTTTATAATCTATAATTATATTATTTTTATAATATATGTTATTTTTATAATTAATTTTTATAATAAGGAAAAGATGTCAGTTATGTATATGCTATTATAAATATATACATAAATATATATAAATATATATTATATATAATTAAAAATAAAAATTCTTTAAAAAATATATTTATATATTATAAATATATGTATTTTATATATTTATATATTATAAATATATATTTTAATATTTATTATTTTAAATTATATATTATATATTAAATTAAAAAATATATTTTTATAATATATAAATATATATTGTCATAATTATTATAATAAATATATACATATTATTTATGTATATATTTATAATAATATATATACAAATATATATTATGCATGCCAGCAGCTCACTTCTTATAAAATATTAATATTCTCATAAGACAAAAGAAAATAGTGCAGGTAATTCATGTGTCAGTGCTTGGGTTATATACTGTTGTCTAAAATATTTCATTTTATTTACTCTTTGTAATTGCTAGACTAGGAAATATTTTTAAATTTGGCCTTCAAGAACTTTAATTCTAATCACATAACAAAAAACATATGTCGGTGTACGTACATATCAGCTTTAGAACTATCAGACTCTTTTGAAAAGGTAATTAATAATTCATGAAAAATAGAAAGTCTCTCATCCGTGGGCATTTGGTCTCAGAGTTGTAGACTGAGGTGTAAGACCAAAAAATTTATGGAAACGTATACTGCTATGAGCTTCCTGCTGATCTGGTAATCTGCAGCCTTGAAAAAGACAGGCTTCCTTCCTGCCCACTACCAGGAGATGACAACCCAAAAAGCAAACAGTTTGTATGGAAGATAATGGCATGGCATTTTAAAGTATTTTTACCTGCAGGAACAATGCTTCACAAAATGTGAAGTACCTCATAAGACTTTATATTCTCTTAATTATAGTTTATACCTTTTTCTGAACTACAAATATGGGTTATAAAAATGATACTTCTTTTTCTACAATTATCATTTCCCTTTTCTCTTTGTCACTGTCACTGTGAAACATTTAAATGATATACAAAACAAAATGAAAGAAAATACAGAAACCAAAACATATCTTGCCACTCAGATATAAAGAACAATAATATTTTAGAAATTTGCTTTTATATATTTTCTGTGGCTATACACATATATCAATCATATTATCATCTATTTTAAGAACATAATTTATTTTGCAGATTTTAAAGTTTTTTTTTTGAACTTTCTTCTAAACTCCTCTATAAGTTAACAGTCTTTCGTGAATCTCTCCATAGCCTTTATTATGCTCCTATCACATGAAAACAACAGTGTGTGGAAATGTTTGTCATTTTTCAGTATGTGGGGTCACATTGTACACACTGTTTCCTTGCATCTACTCTCAACCACACTTTTGAGAAATCTGTTTTGAATTGCCTGATGTAAAACTAACCAATTCTATTGAATGGTATTGCCAAACCTCAACTTATCTAATCATTAAACTACGGGTAAGCATATACTTAGCTTCTTATCTTTTGTAACTAAGAAAGATGTTGCAGTAAATTTTGTATAATAAATATCTTAAAGTAAATGTGTCCATAATTCCATGGGAGAGATATGGCATTTTTAATTGAAATTCATATTGCCAGATTGCCTTCCAAAATGATTAAATTTATTTCCAGAAATCATTTGTGACATACTATCTTCTATTTCTTCTCAAATATCAGAAGTTCCTATCACTCTTTAATTTTTGTCAGTCTGATGGATGAGTACTAAATTATTTTTGTTAAATGTTCATTTCCAAGAGTACTGAGTTTAAACCTGTTTCTACTTATTCATTGTCATTGGCTTGTGTCTTTTGTGGTATGCTATTTAATTTTTTACTTGTTCTCATAAGTTTTCTTTTATCTTTTTAAAATTAGTTTCTTACTAATGTACTTTATATTATAGATAATTTTCTTCATTAACATTGTAAAATATTTTACTCAATCTCTCAGATGCATTTGATTTTGTTTAGAATATATTATATAGCATGTAAAAGAATTAATTGCAGAGTAAATATGTTTCTTTATGGCTTCTTAGTTTTCTTACAAATGATATGCTTAACCTTAGCTTATATAATGCTAATTGCCTGCAAATTATTTTATATTTTATTCATTTAATATTTGAGTTTATAATTCATCTGATTTGTATTTTATATGGTGTGTGATATGGAAAACGATGTTATTTTATTCTAGATAGCCAGTTTTATTAACATTGGTTTAAATAAACATTTTTTCTACTAAATTCAATTCTAAACTTTTTCATTAAAAAATTCTAATATATATGTGTATATTACAATGTGTGTATTTGTGATAAATTCTAATATATAATACATCATTCTAATATATACACAACCACATGTATGTATATGCTTTTATTTCTGTTTTACTAATTCAGTTTATTTTCCATACTATTATGATTATAGTATACAACTTTATGAAATATGATAATAATAATTACAGAAAAGTACTTATCATTCTGATTTCAAAATATTTTGTCTATATTTAAACATGTATTTTCCCACATCAGTCTGATGTTGATTTCATGCAATTCTCCTTTTCTTTCTCAACTAAAAATATTGAGACTCAAATTATAATTATATTAAAATCATATACTAATTTGAGGATGATTGATATTTGTATTTTTAGTCAATAATATTATATTTTCAATTTAGTTTAATATTTTTAGATGTGAATACTATCTGTTATCATAAATATTTAGGTGTTTTTAAAATTAATTTAGACATTTACATCATTCTGTTACAGGACCTTTGGGATTAATATGTTTTGGCTGTGTCCACATCCAAATCTCATCTCACAATTCCCCTGTGTTGTGGGAGGAACCTGGTCATAGGTAATTGAATCATGAGAGTGGTTCTTTTTTTTTTTTTTTTGCTGTTCTTGTGATAGTGAATAAGTTTTATGAGATCCGATGGTCTTAAAAATGGGAGTTTCTCTGCAGAAGCTTTCTTCTCTTTGCCTGCTGCCATCCTTGTAAGATGTGACTTGATCCTCCTTGCCTTCCTCTATGATTGTGAGGCTCCCCAGCCATGTGGAACTGTAAGTCAATTAAACACTTTTTCTTGTATAAATTGCCCAGTCTTGGGTGTGTCTTTGCCAGCAACGTTAAAATTAACTAATATAGGGGTATCATTTTTCTGGCCAGAAACCTCAGTGGCTGGCAATGCTTTTTCTCGAGTTTTGCTAGGGCTTGCTCGGCTCTTTTCACCCATTCTACCTGGCAGGTTGTGCTCAGCTCAAATTATCAGCCTGGGTCCCATGACTGCCAAGGGTGAGTAAGGTATGGAACAGCAAGGGGTGTGTGTGAGAGAGGGTGGGGTCTAGCTGCTGCGCATTATCAGACATGCCAGCAGCTCTTAGTGGGGTGGACAGCCCCAGGTGCCAGCATAGGCACTGGCTCTCTGTGAGGCTGTGGCCAGATCAGGTGCACTGCAAGCAGCTTCCATAGCTGACAACAGGGAACACAGTGGCTCCTGGAAGCTTGGAGACACCAGGAACCACAGGGCCCCAAAGAAGGAGTTACAGCCCTGACTTGGGGAGCTCCTGAGTCGGGGTTTCCCGAAAAGCTGCAGCTTTTCTTTCCTTCTCTTCTCCTGCAATGTGGCAAGCAAAGGGCATGTCTTAGTTCTATTCGTGTTATAGCTCTTTTAGCCTCTCATTCAGTGGGTCCTGAGTTCTTGTCCTGCGACCAGGAAGAATGAGGTACACAAACAAGTGGAGGGTGAGCAAGATGAACAGGAGATTTACTGAGTGATAGAGGAGCTCAGAGGAAACCCACAGTAGGGCAGCTCCTTTCACCAGACATGTTATCCCGATAAGTGTTCAGCCATCATCGGAGAGGGCTGTCCCATCATCTGGGCAGCTCTTAGCAGAGAGGAGGCCCTGGCGTGGGTTGCTCCTCAACAAAGCTGGTTGTCCCAATATCTGCTCAGTTCTTGCTGAGCCCAGAGATTTTATGGGCCTCAGAGGCAAGGAGTTGCATATTAGTTGGTCTATGGGCAGCCATAGGCTAGACCAGAAAGGGCACCATGAGTTCCTACTCTGGTCCACAGGACTGGCAGCCCAGCCCACAGCCTTCAGGCTCTCCCTGGCCTGAAGGTGGGGGCTTACTGGGAACCCACCCACTGGTGCACAAGAACCCATCTGCCTCCTGATGCCATTCATGGCAAGACTGTAGGTGCAAAGGGTAGCCTTCAGGCCAGCACTGAGCTGTGCTCAGCACCCCCTCAGCAACCCTCCTGTGTGCAGCATCCCTCCTATGTGGCCAAAGTCTGGAAGGGGCAGAGGCAGCAGGGGCTGGTGTATTAGCACTGCCTAGGTGTGTGTACACCTGGCTGGGCCACAACAGCACCCAGGATTGGCCCCAACTTTGCTCTGAGATCAGAGTGGGTGCCAAGAGCCGGAAGAAGCCAGGCAGCAACAGCAGGCACTTCCGAGCCTGTGAGCGAAGGGGGGCATTCCCAGGTGCCAAAGAGTGCAGTGATGCCTAAGTCGACAGCTGCAGTTTATGTGTCTGCAGCTGCTCCTAGAAGGTGAGGACTCCTGTCTGCTCCATGGAGAGAGACACCCAGATCTGCAGCTGTACATTGGGTGACTGCAGCTTCATCCAAGAGGGCAGCACTCTTGTCTGCTCTGTGGTGAGGGAGGTCCAGGTCTGCAGCCATAATTTGGGCACTGTAGTGGGGGCTCCTACCTACTCTGGAGCCCTGAGAGCACAGGGATCACTGGGTCAGCAGCCATGGCTTGAGTGGCTGCAGTGGCACCTTGGGA
Organism: Cheracebus regulus; assembly: GCA_963574635.1. Classification (NCBI taxonomy): domain Eukaryota; kingdom Metazoa; phylum Chordata; class Mammalia; order Primates; family Pitheciidae; genus Cheracebus; species Cheracebus regulus. The sequence continues at coordinate 29,173 of CAUYQU010022399.1, forward strand.
GCGCCTGCCTCAGCTCTGAAGGATCAGGGCTTCCACTTGTCCATAGCTCTTACGTGCTCCACGGAGAATGCAGCCCTGGCCGTGCCTCCCTGTTTTAGCCAACATCATGGCAGTGGCCACTCCAGATGGCCTGCCACTACCATCAATTTTGTCATGGACTATTTGTAAAAAATGATGCCTACTTTGGAAGCCACATGAAATGCTAAAATATTTTCTCTTTTCCTTTACAATTCTTTCCCATTTCAACCACAAATTTCTCGATTTTGACATTAGTACTATTAAATTATTGGATATATCATCAAACTACAGATAATTTCTGGTCCAGGTGTGACTCCTTGGATTTATGATGTCAAAATAAAACTCATTTCTTCATTAAGAACACACAGACACACACATACACACACATACACACTTTTTCTTCTGATAGCTTTTAGATGTTATTCTTTTCCTTTACTGATACTTTTGAATGTCTTTGATGTCATTTATTCTGTTATATAAAAAGTGTTAATCAGAAGAATAATTATTTTTTCCCTCAATTTTTAACAAGAATATTGAACTTTACAAATCTAAGATTTGAACTTTCCATGCTGATCTAAGTTGTTTGAGTTTTGTGGGTTGTAGGGAATCCATGAGCCCCACACATGGGGTGCCCAAATGTAGGGATCCATGAGCCCCAAGTTGGGCACCAGAATATAGGGAGCCAGCCCTACATCACCTGTGGTACCCCGTGTTTGATGGCAACAAAGGAATGAGAAAAAGACAGGTTAAGAGAGACAATGGAACCAGGGGGCCATCACTTAACTGGAGGCAGTGAAGGCTCTGAGCTCTGATCATCCACACTATTTATTGATTACAATCACTTTTATCTACAGGGTAGGGGTGGAGTGATAGTGGAATGAATCAGTGAGCCAGAAGTGAATCGGTGGCCAAAACTGTTGTCATCCTAAGGATTGATAACAGTGGTGGTTTGGGAGTTTCACAAAACAAGAACATGTGGTTATCTTTAGCTTATTATCTATGTACAGCTAATGGAACATGGGCCTTACAAGGCGCCTGCAAGTCTGGCTATGTCATAGCGCTACGAAGGGGTTTTACATCCTTGAGCACAATTGTTTATGGTAACAGAGCCGAGGTCACCCTGCACTGGAACATGAGGCATGGAGAGGCCTTCCTCCTCAGAGGCTTCCTGCAGCCTTCCGCAGTTTGTTGCTCCTTGTTTATGTGTTACTCATAACCAGTTTATGTAGGCACCCTGTAAGTCCTTTCTCCTTTGCTGCTTTTCCCAACAGTGGGTCATTCTGTTTTCAGTTTTGTTCTAGTCATGAAGACCAAGGTCTCCCTGCAAGTTTTCTGCATCTCCAGTCCAGATTTACTTATGAGGATCAAGGCTTTCACAGCAAATAGAGTTGACCCAACTTTGCACATTTATCTAATGCTGTAATTTTCAAGGAATCAGGAGTTTGAAGGCAGCTTCAGGCCAGTGTTGGCTCTGTACTCAGAATGCTTCTCCTTTATTCCTAGTGAATCAAAATGCTGTTCACTTACGTTTAACATAAACATCATACTTTCTCCAAACCCTGTGTCTTAGTTTGCTGGGACTGCTATAACAAAATACCACAGATGAGTAATTTAAACAAGAAACATTGATTTTTCACAGTTCTGGAGGCTGGTAATCCCAAGATGAAGGTGCTGATAGATGCAGTTCTTGGTAGCAATGTCTTGGTAATGGCTGCCTTTTTGCTGTATCCTCACATGGTATATAGAGTAAACTCGCTCTCTCTTTTCTTCCTGTGGGGTCACTAGTTACTTTCTAAAGGCCTCACCTCCAAATACCATCACATTGGGGGTTAAGAATTCAAAATAGAAATATTGCGGTCTCATAAGCATTCAGTCCATATCACTCTGTAATAACACTTCCTCTTTCTTTGTCTAGCAATAAATTATATTTGCTTGCAATTCTTCCTTTCCAAAGTAAGAAATAAGTTTAGTTTTGTTTTTTATATGTATGTGAAGTATGATTTCTTTAAATTAGGCTAGTAACCTCAAAAACAGTCCACTATAAATTATTTTGGACTTTTGAAATTCTTTAATTTTATCAAAATTTTCAGGAACTTTAGAACATGTTATCTTAATACATTTCTCTTTATAGTTCATAGCAAGTTTTGAAGTAGATGCAGAGCAGCTTTATTTGTGTTCCATCCCCTCTTTTCCTTTTCTCTTATTGACACATTTCCTGCTCAAACTGTGGTTCACTCCACATCCTCAGATGAAAAGTCAGTATTTCTATAACACTGCCTTTTCCCATAAGCTCAACTTCGCCAAAGTTTCCGAATTATGACTTCTTCCTATGCACTATTTCAGTGGGTTCTCTAAGGCAACATAAGAAAACTTGACCAACATTCTAATCAGAATGTTTTAAATAAGCATGGATAAACACCAGAAATTTTAAGTGACTACAAAGGGAAATTACCCTATGGAAATTATAGGTTGAGGCATTAGTCCTTAATACCAAATTAAGAAATGGATACACTCTCTGATGCTGAGTAAAATGTAGTTGACTTATTTGCACAAAGATCATTGTTTGTGATTATTTTTATTGTGTAAAAATGTGCAAACTATTTTGTTTATAAATATATATTTTTAAATTTATTGTTGACATGTAATAATTATACATATTTATGGATTTCAATGTGATGTTTTGATACATGTGCAAATTGTGTAATGATCAAATCACCGTCATTAGTATATTTATCACCTTAAATATTTGTTTTTTTTGCTATGAGAACATTCAAAACCCTCCCTACTAACTATTTTAAACTATACAATACATTATTGCTAACTCTAGTCATCCTTCCTTCTAATAGGCCACCAGAACTAATTCTTCTTTTCTAACTGTAGGTTTGTAACTTTTGATCAATCTCTTGCCATCTCCCTTTCTCTCCTTCCTTCATACTCTGGTAACCATTGTTATTGTGACTAGTGCTATAGTGAACAGGAGTGCACATACCTCCTTGATAGCCTGATTTCATTTTCTTTTGATGTATAGCCAGTATGGGATTGCTGGATCATGTGGTAGTTCTATCTTTAAGTTTTAAGGAGCCTCTGCAACTGTTTTCCTTACTTGCTCTACTGATTGACATTCTCACCATCAGTGTATAAAGATTCCCTTTTCTCCACATCCTTGCCAACACTTGTCATTTTTTTTTTAACAGTAACCATTCTGAATAGAGTACAGCAGTATCTCATTTGTACTTTTAGTTTGAGTTTTCCTTTTGATTAGTGATGTTAAGCATTTTTTAATATATCTGTTTGCTGTTTATATGTATTTCATTAAGAAGTGTCTGTTCATGTCTTTTATCAATTTTTAAATGAGTTATCATTTTGTTATTGTTGTTGCTGAGTTGTTTGAGTTCCTTATATATTTTGGATATTATCCCCTTGTCAGATGTGTAGTATACAAATATGTTCTCCTATTTTTTAGGTTGTCTCATTGCTGTGTTGATTGTTACCTTTGCAGAAGCTCCTTAGTTTGAGGAGCTTAATCCTTAGTTTAAACTCCTTAGTTTAAACTTAGATTAAACTCCTTAGTTTAATCCCATTTGTTCATATTTGCTTTAGTTGCTGGTTCCCTTAAGGTTTTATTTAAAAAATCCTTACCTAGACCAATGTCATGAATCTTTCCCCCATTTTTTTTTTCTAGCAATTTTATACTTTTGGTTCTTATATTTAAGCCTTCAATTCATTTGAATTTATTTATATATATGTTGAAACATAACAGTCTAACTCCTTTCTTCTGAGTGTAAATATTCAGTTTTTTCAAGTACTGTTTACTGAACTGACTATTCTTTCTCCATTGTAGGTACCTGGCATCTTTGCAGAAAATCTGTTGACTGTAGATGTACGGGTTGATTTATTAGCTTTCCATACTGTTCCATACATAAGTCTATGTGTCTGTTCTTCTGTCAGTATCATGCTGCTGTGATTACTATAGCTTATATTTTGAAGTCGGGCAGTGTGATTTCTCCAGCTTTATTCTCTTTGTTCAGGATTGCTTTGGCTGTTTGGGGTCTTTTGTAGTTCTATGCAAAGTTTAGAATTATTTTTTTCTATTTCTGTGAAGAATGTCATCAGTAATATTATTGGGATTGTGTGGGATCTATAGAGGGCTTTTAGTAGTACAGACATTTTAATAATATTATTTTTTCCAATCTATGAACATAAAATATTATTCCATTTTTTGTCTGTGTCTTCTTCAATTTCTTTCATTAATGTTTCATAGTTCTCATTGTAGATATTTCACCATTTGGTTTATACTCATTTCTAGGTATTTTAATTTTTGAAGTGATTAAAATTATAATTTTTTTGATTTCTTTTTCAGATAATTCACTATTTTGCATATAGAAATGTTACCAATGTTTATATGTTAATTTTATATTTTACAACTTTACAGAATTTGTTTATTGGTTCTAATAGTGTTTTGGTGGAGTCTTAGGTTTTCTGTATATAAGATCATATCATCTGCATATAGGAACAATTTGACTTTCCATTTTCTAGTTCAAATAACTTTATTTAATTTTATTGCCTGATTGCTTTGGCTGGTACTTCTAGTGCTATAGAAAGTTGTATCTTCATCTTTTTATAGATTAAAACAAAAGATTTAAGCTTTTTCTCATTGATTATAATGTTAGCTGTGGGTTTGTCATATGTGGCCTTTATTATGTTGAAGTTATGTTCCTTCTATACACAGTTGATTGAGAGTTTTTACTATATAGAATGCTGATTTTTATCAAATCTTTGTTGTGCTTCAGTTGAGATTATCATATGTCCTTGTTCTTTATTCTGTTTATGCAATGTATCATGTTTATTGATTTGCATATGCTGAACTATCTTTGAATCCCTGGGATGAATCCCACCTGATCATGGTAAATAGTCTTTTTTTACGTGCTGTTGGATTTGGTTTGCTGGTATTTTGTTGAGGATTTTTGCATCAATGTTCATTAGGGATATTGGCCTGTAGTTTTCTTTAACTGTTGCATTCATTTTGAGTTTCCTTGTTAGAGTAGTGCTGCCCTTGTAGAATGAGTTTGGAAAAATTCCCTCCTCCTCAATTTTTTTTTAGAACAAACTGAGATGAATTGGTATTTTTTCTTTAATGTTTGTTAAAATTCAGAAGTGAATCTATCAACTCCTGAGCTTTCCTTTGATGGAAAATTTTTAAATACAGATTAAAATTTTTTACTCATTTTCGGTGTTCTCATATTCTCTATTTCTTTATAATTCAATCTTGGTAAATTGTGTGTGTCCAAAACATATATCCATTTCTTATAGGGTTTTCAATTTGTTGGCATATAGTTGATTGTAATAGCCCCTAATGATCCTTTGTATTTCCATGGTTTCAATTGTAATGACTGCTTCATTTCCAAATTTATTTATTTGAGTATTCTCTTTTTCTCTTAGTCTAAATAAAGCCTTGTCAATTTTGTTTGTCTTTAAAAAAAAAACAACTCTTCATATTGTTGATCTTATTTTGTCTCTATTTTATTTATTTCGGCTTTGACCTTTACTCTATATTTTTTCTTCTACTTATTGTGGGGTTGTTTTGTTCTTATTTTATAATTTCTGGAATTGGAATATTAAGCTCTTTATTTGGAATCATTTGATTTTTTTTTGTTGTAGGCATTATTTATAAACTCTTCTCTTAGTGCTACTTTTTCTGTATCTCTCAGGTTTTGCTATATTGTGTTTCTAATTATCATTGCTGTCAAAGTTCCAAAGTAATTTCTTCTTAATTTCTTAATTCACCCACTGGTGGTTCATGGTCATATTGTTTAATTCTAATGTATTTGTATACTTTTCTATGTCCTTTGATTTTTAGTTTTATTGCATTGTGTTAAAAATGATAGCTGGTATAATTTCAGGTTTTAAAATTTGTTGAGACTTGTTTTGTGGTTTATCCTATGATATATCCTGAAAAATATTCATGTGCTGTTTAGAATAATGCATATTCTGAAGATGTTGAGTAGAATTATATATAGATGTTTAAAGGTTATTTTAGTCTAGGAGATATAATGTAACTTTACTGTTTGTTTGTTGACTTTTGTTTGGATGATCTATCCATTGCTGAACATACAGTGTTTATGTCCCCTACTGTTATTGTACTAATCTTTCCCTTTAGATCAGTTAATATTTGCTTCATATATTTAGGTTGTCCAATGTTAGATACATATATATTTATAATTATATTTTTAATATGCTCTTTGTAAATTAACCCTTTTATCTTTGTATAATAATATTTTGTTTTTTAATACTTTTGATTTAAAGTCTATTTAATCTGATACAAGTACAGATACTGTTGCTCTCTTTTTTATTCCATTTGCATGGAATATTTTTTTTTTCCATCCTTTAACTTTTAGTCTATGCATGTCCTTACAGGTGAAGCAAGTTTATTGTAAGCAGAATATAACTTAGGTCTTTTTTTTTAAAATTCATACAATTACTTTATGTCTTTTAATGGAGAATTTAATTCATTTGTGTCTAAGGATATAATCAATATGTAAGGTCTTACTATTCCCATTCTGTTATTTGTTTTTAAGTATTTTGTAGTTCCTTTCTTCCTTCTGTTCTCTCTTGCAGTCTTCACTTCTGGTTAGGTGATTTTTCTCTAGGGTTGATTTTCATTATTTTTATTTTCGGTATATATATATTATAGGTTTTTACTTTGCGGTTACCATGAGGCTTACAAAAATATATTGTATTCATGGCAAGTTATTATAGGCTGATAGCAACTTAAAATTTGATTGTAAAAATAGAAAAAGAAACAAAGGTAAACAAATTAATAACCCTGTACACTTTAACATAATTCTCTATTTAAAATTTTATATGTTTTATTTTACATCTTTTTATATCACATATCTCTAGACATGTTAATGTGGTTATTATTTTAATAATTTTCTGTTTTAGTCTTCATATGAAAGATATAAGTGGTTTAAACACCACAATTACAGTGTTAGAGTATTCTGGGTTTGTTTATATACTTACGCTTACCACTAAATTTATACCTTCGGGTATTTTCTTGTTACAAATTAGAATGTTTTTCAGTTTGAAGGGCTCTCCTTGGCACATTTGTAAGACAGGTCTGGTGGTAACAAATTATCTAGGTTTCGTTTGTCTAGGAATGTTTTTCTCTCTCTCTTTGGTTTCTGTAGGATAGCCTTGCTGAGTACAGTATTCTTGGTTGGAGTTTTTTTTTGTCTTTAGTACTTTTAATGTATAATTTTACTCTCTTGTGGTCTATAATGTTTTACTTAGAAGTATTTTGTCAGAGCAACTGCAACTTTCATGTTATTTTATTCTCTTCTCTTGCCTTCAGGATTCTTTCTTTGTTTTTGAGAGCTTGATTATTACATATCTTGGGGTAGACTTATTTGGTTTAAATCTTAGCTGTTGACCTTTAACCTTTCTGTACCTGAATGTTGTTTATTAAATTTAAATCTTCAAAAAAAATCTATTCTCTTTAAAAACATTAACTATATATTGGAAAGAGGAGAGCTGATTATTCACTTATGAGTTAGCTGAGGCCACAGAGTTTATTCTGTGGCATTTTTCAAAAAGAAAAAAAGAAATTTGATTCCTTGTAGATGAGAGATAAAACACTAAGTGGCTAAGATAGGTCACAAACGGAGGGGAAAATATAGAGGCAGCTAATGGTACAGAAATGCTTACATGACAGTCATTCTCTTGTTGGCTGGAATAAAGTGTTGTTCATTTCTTCCAATCATTGAGTGGTAAAGAGATACACTAAGTTTTGGATGTAACAAATAATTTTCTAGAACTCCTGGTGTTATACACAATTTGCTGAGTTTGAGAATGCCAATCTTTGCAAATGCATTTTCTAATGAAGCAATATTGTAAATCTAAGTACTGGAATTATTATTAGAAAACATGTGTTCAAATTCCAACTCTGCTACTTATAGATCATGGGATCTTAAGAATACATGGCTATTCTGGGTTTTGGTTTCACATATAAAATAGGTAAGCTGCTGCTGCTGTAGCGGCTGCTTGCCTCACTGTGTTGCACTATGTTGTTCATAAGAAAACATTAGATGAAGCATCAGAACGGTACTACCTAAATATTGGCTATCTTATAATTGGGATGACTATTGGTAGTAATGTATGTAATGTAGGTATTCGACACAAAATTCACAGTGTAAAAAAAAATTATTTCAAAGCAGAAAACTTAGAAAAAGATACTGTGACAGACAGATTTTAAGTTGACCCTATGATACTCACCTCTTCTTATTCACACTTTCCTATTTTCCTCTCCCTAAAACATTTGAAGGGGCCTGTGACTTTCTCCTAACCAATGAAATGTGACAAAAGTGATGGTATGCCATTTTTGTGATTCTGTTATGTTAAAGAAGAATGTCTAACTAACAGAATCTAGAGTTTTTCATTTTCAGCACTGGCTATCAAAAAGCAAAGTAATATTTTATTGGTAAAAAGATAAATTATCACTTACTAAATGGAGGATACATCTAGTTTCAGGTTTAATCAGATTGTTGGTACAGTTCATTTCTTGTCACAAGAAAGTGAACTCTGTCAACCTCAAGACTGAACTTGAAATTGGTTCTGCCCCAAGTTGAGCCTCCAGATAAGCACCAGTCCTGGCCTGCACCTCAATGGCAACCTTGTAGGAGCCCAGATAAGCCAAGCCCAGACTCTCCCCAGAGAAACTGGGAATAAATCTTTGCCATTGTAAGCCATGAAATTTGTGGTAAATTTGTTATGCACCATAGTAAACTAACATAGGAAACATGTCTTTACAGTGAACAAGAAAATGTCTTTTAACAATTGTTTTCATTTTGTTTTTGTTCTGTGAGTTATGATTGTTGACACTAGAAGATTGATCTATTTGTATGCTAGCTAGAAATATACAAAAAATATCAACACATGTAACTGTGTGTAGACTACTGAGGAGCTAAATAGAATAATTAGAATTTTGAGGATATACTTTGTAGAATAGCAACAGTGTCAGTGAATGTGAATGAATTTTCAGCAAGAAGCCTGGGAGTGGAAATGATGCTCATTGCTTATATTTCATGAAATGGACAATCAGAAGTTATGTTAGGGTTGGCATTCTTCACCCTTTGATTACAGTTTTAATGACTAGTGAAAAGTTATTTAACTATTATAGAGTTAACTTTTATCTCCTGACCTAGTTTAGTGACAGAAAGCTAGAAGGAGCCACCAGGATTTAAAGTGATTGCATAAATGTTCAATTAAACCTAACACACAATAATCAAGCAGCTACTAACATTATAAATCATCACAATACATTAGGAGCTTAAGGATACATATTACAATGTCAGCTTAAATGTTACCTCCTAAATGAAGTGTAATGTAGCTATCCAATATAATCCAGTTTCTTTGAAGGATGTTATCCTTTGGTTTATTTTTGTATGTTATTCAAGTACTTTTCAATTATAATCTCAGGTTGGATATTTTCTCATTAAATTTTAATTTTCTGCCCCTTATTCCCTGCAATAAGAATAAAATATCCATGAATAAATAGATCTTGTCTGTTGGGCTCAAATAAGTGAAGTAATGAAGAACACACAGATAATTAGAGCAAGGAATCTGCCTAAAAGTGAATTACAGACAGGAAGACTGGCTTAAAGGATGGAGGGATTACAACCAGTAAGATTGGTAGGAAAAGCACTAAGGTTTCCCAATTTTTTTTTATTATTCACTAAGGATGGTGTCCACACTTCTCATATGTCCAAAACCCATATATTTACAAAATTCTGCATATATTGCATCTTTACACACAGCTTTATAAAGACTTTTCCATTTTTCTCTACACTTTTCCGGTGAAACCAGTATCTTTCATTTGTTTATTCTGCAAATATTTGTGATTCCCTTTTGTCTTAGGCACTGCTGTAGGTGTTGGAGACAAATTGATGATCATGAAACATGTAGTGTAGTTTATCAAGTCAGATGTTAAATAACCACACAAATAAACATGTAATTACAAACAGTGATGGATACTAATAAGGGGAGCTCCTAGGAGTTCACATTCCCGTAGCAAAGAGACACTTAAATTACCTTAGGTTGGGATGTCAAGAAAGGCTTTCTTGTAAAAATTGGGCATTAGAGTCAAAATCTGAAGGATGCCTTGGCGTTAAGTAAGGCGAAGGCTGGGAATGAGGTTTAAATAGACATTCTGGGCAATGAGAATGGCATGTCCAGAGGTCAGGGTGTAAATGGGAACTGAAAGGAAAGAGGGAGGCATGGGAAAGGATAAATAACAGACAACAATTATTTGTTCTTTATCTTCTGCTTTTGTGCTACCTGTGTTACAATTAAGATGTTTTCTTATTCTGATATCAGAAAGATATTTTTCAATGTCTTGTTCTAAAAGTTTTATAGACTTAAAATATTTTGGTTGTGACTTCTCTGAAATAGATGGATTTTAAGTCTGATGTGAGGAGGTGACTCATTTTTTTTTTTCCTATATGGAGTATAGGACACTAGTTCTCCCAGTGTCATTTATTGATGAGTCAATCTTTTATCCTGATTTACAAAGCATCTATATGTAGGTATGTTTCTAGACTGTTTGTTTAATGTCATTTACCATTCTGTATATAACCATTCTGAAACCAGTGGCCATATTTATTTTTTGTTGAGCAAATTTGCAGACTTCTTCAAAGTTGTTTTGGCTGAGATGCTATCCACAAGTAGATTTAAAAATAATTTTTCCTTCATAATTTTGTTATTTAGTGGCCCCACTCAGCATTCTTCTTTGGGCCCTGTGACTTGAAATGAAATCCATCCTTACAAAACCAGCTCACCTTGTCACAAAAACCTGAATTAAATGATAACTAACTCCTCCCCTCTCCTCCCATTCTCCCTCCACTCCCTCTTCCCATCTTTCCTCCTCTGCACTCCCTTCTCTTCTCTTACACTCCCCTCCCTTCCCCTATCTTTTCCTTCCCTCCCCTCCCTCCTCCTCCCCCTCCCCTCGTCTCTCTCCTCTGCCCTCTGCGGCCCTCTGCCCTCCCCTCCCCTCTCCTCTCCCCTTCCCTTCTCTTTTCTCCCCTCCTCTCCCCTTCTCTTCTCTCCTCTCTCCTCTTCTCCTCTCCTTCCTTCCCCTCCCCTCCCTTCAGCTTTCTTCCTCACCCTCCACTACTCTCTTCTCTCCTTTCTCTCCTCTCTCCTGTTTTTGGGATCCTTGATAAACCACTTATTGACAGAAATAAGTTCAATTTGCTCACTGTTATTATGGATTTATTGTTTTCATCTTATAATTCTGTTAAGGCTTTCTATTTCTTCTTAATCCAGTCTTAATGCGTTGTACATTTCTAACAATGTTTCCATTTCTTCTAGGTTGTCCAATTTATTGGTGCATAATTGTCACTCTTGATCATTTTTGTTTTTGTAGCATAGTTTGCAATGTCTTTTCTTCTATATATAATTTAATTTAGTTGAGTCTTCTTTTTCTCTTAATCTAATTAATGGTTGAATTTGTTTGCTTTTCTTAGAAAAAGCTCTTATTTTTGTTATTTTTTTCTATTGCATTTCTATTCTCTCATTTATGTCAACTTTAATATTATTTCCTTTCTTGTGTTAACTTTGAGTTTACTTTATTCCTTTTTTCTTGTTCCTTCAGGTGTAAAGCTAGGTTATTTTTAGTCATTCTTCATTTTAAATGTAGGTATTTATCACTATAATTATAGCTTTCTGTAATGCATTTCTCTAATCAAAAAATATTTTAGCATACATATTAAGGCATTGTATATGCTGATTATCCAACCCTAGAATTTTGGTCAGAATTACATTTAACAGATATACTTGATAATTAAATGTAGAATGTCAAAAGAGATGATATTGAAGGCTCATTGATAATTCATATCACTCCTTATAATTTATATAAAACAATAAGATGCTACAATTTGTATCACTCCTTATAGATAATTTATATAAAAACAGTAAGATACTACATATTATTTCTTATGTATGACGGTTATAATATTACATAATGAAGAGTTTAAATGGGAATATTTTTATGTATACAGTGGTGACTGCTAAGTACAAGATTTACAACCATTTGTGTGTCTGTATATGTGTGAAAAAATATTGATACAGGAATTCTGAAATCTTCTGAAATAGGAATGGGCAAATTTGCTAGTTGAGCCTAGGGGCTGTCTGTAGGAGAAAGAAACAGAAGTCCTGTTCCTCTTCTCTGAAATCTAAATAGCCCTATCAGTGTGAACTAGGTTTGTCCTGAACAAAAGGTCAGTAAGAGGGAGAGTAAATGTGGCTGTTGGATTAAAAAAACAAAGCAAAACAAAACAACCAAACAAGGATGATGATTGCCACTTTGTGTGCTTCTGTAGGGAGTTGCAATGTCAAAGAATAACAATGGGTCAGCACCCAGATACATAAGGCAAGTTCTTAATGACTTACAAAAAGACGTAGACTCCCACACAATAATAGTGGGAGACTTTAACATTACACTGTCAGTATTAGACAGATCAATGAAATAGAAAATTTACAAGGATATCCAGGACTTGAACTCAGACCTCAAACAAGTAAACTTAACAAATATTTAAAGAACTCTCCACCCCAAATGCACAAAACATACATTTGTCTCAGTATCACATTACACCTATTTTAAAAGTGACCACATAATTGGAAGCAAATCACTCCTCAGCAATTGCATAGCATCTCATGGGTTTAAATAAAATATTGGTTGGCTGCTTGTTTGTTATTTTCATCCCTTATTCCTTCCTGTCTCCATTGTTAAGCACAAATATTGGCATAAAATAAGTTTTTAACACCCATTTTAGACTGCATTCTACCCTGGGCAATATAACAAGGATCCCATTCTCTCTCCCTCTCTTCCTCTTTCTTTCTTTCTTTTTTCTTTCTTTTGCTCTTTCTTTCTTTCTTTCTTCTTTTCTCTTAAAAAAAACCCCCTATGATCATCACTATAGATGCAAGAAAAGCTCGAACATCCCTTCATGAAATAAAAGTCCTCAAGAATTTAGGCATCAAAAGAACATGCTGAAGGTAATAAGAACCATCTATGACAAAGCCACAGCCAACATGACATTGAACAGGCAAAGCTCTAAGCACTCCCCTTGAGAACTGAAACAAGAAAATGATGTCCACTCTCACCACTCCTATTCAACATAGTACTGGAAGTTCCCGCTAGAGCAATCAGGCAAAAGAAAGAAATAAAAGACATCCTGCTAGAAAAAGAAGTCAACATATTTCACTTTTTAGACAATATGATTCTAAACCTAGAAAACATTGAAGACTCTGCCAAAAGGCTTCTGGAACTAATAACTTTAGTAAAGTTTCAGAATACAAAATCAGTGCACAAAAATCAGTCACATTTCTATACACCAACAATGTTCATGCAGAAAGCCAAATCAAGAACACAGTCCTATGTACAACAGCTCCCCATAAACACACTCACACACACAAATGAAAAAATAAAAACAAAAATCTAGGAATGTATCTAACCATGGAGATGAAAGATCTCCACAAGGGGAACTACAAAACACTGCTAAAAGAAATTATAAATGACACAAACAAGTGGAAAAACATTCCATGCTCATGGATTTGAGTAATCAATATTGTTAAAATGGTCATACTGCCCAAAGCAATTTACATATTCATTGTTATTTCTATCAAAATATCAAAATCATTTTTCACAAAACTGGAAAAAGTATTCTAAAATGTATATGAAACCAAAAGGAACCTGAATAGTCAAAGCAATTGTAAACAAAAAGAACAAAGCCAGAGGCATCATATTATCTGACTTTATACTATAAGGCTACAGTAACCAAAACAGTATGATACTGGTACAAAAAGAGACACATAGACCAGTGGAAGAGAATAGGGAACTCAAAAACAAAGCAGCACATCTGCAGCCGTCTGATCTTCAACAAAGTCATCAAAAATAGTAGTAGGGAAAGAATTCCCTGTTCAGTAAATGCTGCTGGGTTAGCTAGACAGTCATATGCAAAAGAAGGGAACTGAACCCCTACTTTTACCATATACAAAAAATAGCTAAAGATGGATTAGAAATGTAAATGTCAGATCTCAAACTACAAGAATACTAGAAGAAAACCTAAAAAATACTATTCTGGACATCAGCCTTGAGAAAGACTTTATGACTAAGTCTACAAAAGCAATTGCAACAAAAAAATTGTCAAATGGGACCCAATTAAACTAAAGCACGTCTGCACAACAAAAGAAACTATCAATAGAGTAAACAAGCTACAGAATGGAAGAAAATGTTCACAAACTATACATCCAACAAAGGCCTAACATTATAAATCTGTAAGGAACTTCATTCAACAAGAAATAAACAAATAAATAATTCCATTAAGAAGTGTAAGGCCAGGCATGGTGGCTCACTCCTGTAATCCCAGCACTTTGGGAAGCCAATGTGGGCGGATCTCCTGAGGTCAGTTCAAGACCAGCCTTATCAACATGAAGAAACTCCGTCTCTACTAAAAATACAAAATTAGCCAGATATGGTGGTGTATGTGTGGAAGTTCAGCTACTCAAGCGGCTGAGGCAGGAGAAAAGCTTGAACTTGGGAGGCAGAGACCCATGAGCCAAGATCATGCCATTGCACTCCAGCCTGGGCAACAAGAGTGAAACTCTGTCTAAAAAAAATAGAAAGAAAAAAACGTGCAAAAGACATGAACAGATACTTCTCAAAAGACAGCATACAAGCAGCCAACGAACATATCAAAAACTTCTCCATATCACTAATCATCAGAGAACTGCAACTGAAAAACACAAAAATATACCATATCACACTAATCATAATGTCTAGAATCAGAAAACAACAGATGTTAATGAGGTGTGGAGAAAGGGGAATGCTTAGACACTGTTGGTGGGAATGTAAGTTAGTTCAGTCACTGTAAAAAGCAGTTTGGAGGTTTCTCAGAGAACTTAAATAAGAACTATCATTTGACCCAATAAGCCCCATCTGGGTTATATGTCAAAAATAAAACAAATCATTCCACCAAAAAGACATATGCAACTGTATGCTTATTGCACCACTATTCAGCATAGCAAAGACATGAAATCAACACAGGTGTCATCAATGGTGAGTTGGATTTTAAAAATGTGGTATGTATATACCATGGAATACTACATAGCCATAAAAGAATGAAATTATGTCCTTTGCAGCAACATGGATGCAGCTGGAGGCCATTATCTTATGCAAATTAATGAAGGAATAGAAAAACAAACACCCTATATTCTCACTTATAAGTGGGAGCTAAATATTAGGTACCCACAGATATAAAGATACCATAAATAGACAATGAGGACTACTAGAGAAGGAAGGAAGAAAAGGAACAAGGGCTGAAAAGCTAACTGTTGGGTACTACGCTCAGTACCTGGGTGATAGAATAATTTGTATCTCAGCATCACACAATATACTCAGGTAACAAACCTGCACATGGATCCTGTGAATCTAAAAAAAAGTTGAAAAGAAATGTAAACTACTATATTTAAAGAATATTCAGTGAAACCAGAGTAATTAAATTGATAGTAGTAATAAAGGCTTTCTTGTAAGAAATGAAAATTTTATCATCAAGCTAAATAATGAAGAATACTTTCAAAAAAATACAATAGAAGTAGTTCCAACAATTTGGAGATTGTAATAGTTTCTTAGAGAACAGAAACTGGAAACTGAGATCAAGGCCAAACAATTATATGTAAATATATAAAGAAAATAATATATAATTTTAATATACATCATGAATTTTAGTAACCTTCAAAAATCCTTTTATCTTATTCATAATGCTCAAACTGAAGGGCCGCTTTGACTACTGCTTTATAGGTATACAAAGATCCGGTAGATCTTATTTAGCTTTTAGCTCCTGTAAGGCCGGATGTCTTGGTGGGAGCTCGGACGCACCACCCGTCCCAGTTTTATCCCTTTTACAAGCCCCAAGCAAGATCACACATGCCCCGAGCAAGCTCAGACATGCTCGGGCATGTTCCCTTCTCCCTTGCTCGCACAGCCTGGTCTTCTCTTAAAGAGCCCAGTATGGGAGAGATCCAAGATGGCGGATTAGGAGCAGCTCAGGATTGCAGCTCCCAGTGAAAGTGCAGAGGGTGAGTGGACGCTGCATTTCCAGACGGATTTTTATTACTCCCAGACCAGGAGATTCCCAGGGGGAGCAGCCCCACGGGTCGCTAGTGCGGCTATTTCGGCCGGCGCGGCTGTTTCGGCCGGCGCAGCTGCTTTGCCGGCGCTGCGGAGCGGTGGGTCTCCGTACAAAATACACTGGTCTGTGTGCCCTTTTAACTGGCGAGTGGAGCTACAGGAAGGAAGATTAAAAGGGGACTGAATCAGGGAGCCAGCCCAGGAGATCCCCAGGCAAAAAAGCGCTACGAATCTCAACGCC
>CAUYQU010022400.1:0-36032 GCA_963574635.1 Cheracebus regulus
TGGGGAGAAATGGCAGATATAGGTGAAGGGGAGGAAGGCAACAAATTACACTGCCACGTGTGTACCTATGCAACAATATTGTATGTTCTTCACATGTACCCCAAAACCTAAAATGCAATAAAAAAATTTAAAAAAAAAAAAAACAGAACTACCATTTGACCCAGCAATCCCATTATTGGGTATATATCCAAAGGAATATAAATCATTCTACCATAAAGGCACATACAGACAAACATTCATTGCAGCACTATTCACAATAGCAAAGATATGGAATCAGTGTAAATGTCCATCAATAGCAGAGTGTATAAAGAAAATGTGGTACATGAACACAATGGAATACTATGCAACCATGTAAAAGAATGAGATTATGTCTTTTGCAGGAACATGGATGGAGCTGGAGGCTCCTTAGCAAAGTAACACAGGAACAGGAAACCAAATACCATCTGGATGCATTAGCTCCAGCATGTAATCTCAGCACTTTAGGAGGCTGAGGTGGGTGGATCACTGGAGCCCAGGAATTTGAGTGCAGCCTGGACAACATGGTGAAACCCTGACTCCACAAAAACTATAAAAATTAGTGAGGCATAGTGGCATGCACCTGTAGTCCCAGTTACTCAAGAGGCAGAAGTGGGAGGATCACTTAAGCCTGGGGGGTCAAGGCTTCAGTGAGCTGTGTTTGTGCCACTGTACTCCAGCTTGGGAGACAGAGTGAGACCCTGTTTAAAAAAAAGAAAGAAAACCAAATACTGCATTTTCTCACTTATAAGTGGGAGCTAAATGATGAGAACACATGAACACAGAGAGCAGAACAACAGATACTGGGGCCTACTTGAGGGTAGACGATGGGAGGAGGGTGAGGATCAGAAAAAAACTATTTGGGTACTAGACTTAGTACCAGAGTGACAAAATAATCTGTACAACAAACCCCTATGACACAGAGTTTAGCTATATAACAAACCTACACGTGTACCTCTCGACCAAAAATAAAAGATAAATAAACTGTTAGAATGCAAATTAGTACAGTCCCTATGTAAAATAGTATGGAGAATTCTTGAAAAACTAAAAATAGAACTACCATTTGATCCAGCAATCCCCCTACTGATTATCTACTTAAATGAAAAGAAATCATTATATCACAAAAGTACCTGCAGTCATATGTTTAATCAACCTAGGTGTTGGTCAGTAGATGAATGGATAAAGAAAATATAGTCTATACACACCATGAAATGCTACTCAGTCATAAAAAAGAATGAAATTGTGTCTTTTACAGCCACACAGATGAAACTGCAAGCCATTATCTTAAGTGAAACAACTCACAAAAAGAAAGACAAATACCACATGTTCTCACTTATAAATGGGAGCTACATAATGCATGTACATGAACATAGAGAGTAGAATAATAGACATTGGAGACTCAGAAGGGTGGGAGTACAGGTGGGGTTGGGTGGGTAAGGAATAAGGAATTATGTAATGGATACAATGTACACTATTTGGGTGACAGTTACATTTAAAGCCCAGACTTCACCACTAAACAATATATTCATGTAACAAAACTACACTTGTACCCTCTAAATCTACAAAAACAAAAACATTTTTTTAATTACAAAAAAAGCTAAAGGTGAGGTCTCACTATGTTGCCTGGGCTGGAGTGCAGAAGCTATTTGCGGGAGCAATCACGGCACACTGTGTTAAGCACATTCACATTCTTATGCAACCTATCTCCAGAATTCTTTTCATCTTGCAAAACTGAATCTCTATATCCACTAACTCCCCATTCTTCCCGCTCCCCAGCCCCTGACAGCCACCTACTTTCTGCCTCTATGAATTTGATACTCTAGATACCTCATATGAGTAAAATCACATAGTATTTGCCCTTTTGTGACTGGCTTATTTTACTTAGCATAATGTCATCAAATTTTATCCATGTTGTAGCATGTGTCAGAATTTCATTTTAAGGCTGAATAATATTCTATTATATTTATATACCATATTTTGTTTACCCATTTATCTTTTAATAAACACTTGGGTTGCTTCTACTTTTTAGCTATTTTGAATAATGCTACTATGAATATGAATATACAAATAATCTCTTTGAGACTTGACTTTCAATTATTTTGGGTATGTACCCAGAAATGGAATTTCTGAATTGTATGGCAATTTTATTTTTAAGTTTTGGAGGAACTGCCATACTGTTTTCCATAACTTTCCCACCCATTTTTCTTTCCCACCAGTGGTGCAAAAGGGTTCCAATTTTTCTGCGTCCTCTTGACACTTGTTATTTTTTGCCTTTTTTTTTTAAGTAGCCATTTTCGTGAGTGTCAGGGGATATTTCATTGTTGTTTTTACTTGTATTTCCCTAACGATGTTGAACATATTTTCATATGCTTTTTGGCTGTTTGTATATTGTCTTTGGATAAATGTCTAAGTCTTTTGCCTATTTTTAATTGGGTTAATTGTTTTGGTGTTGAGTTATAGGATTTCTTTTTATATTCTGGATATTTATTCTTTGTCGGATATATTTTCTGCAAATATGTTCTCTTATTCCTTGGGTTGCCTTTTCACTCTGTTGATTATGTCCGTTGATGGATAGAAGTTTTTACTTTTGATGTAGTCCAATTTATTTTTTCTTTGGTTGCCTGTGCTTTTGGTGCCATATCTAAGAAACCATTGCCAACGACAATGTTATGATTTTCCCCTATGCTTTCTTCTCAGAGTTTTATCATTTTTATTCTTACATTTAGGCCTTTGATCCATTTTGAGTTAATTTTTGTATCTTTTATAAGATCCAACTTCATTCTTTTGATTGTGGATATCCAGTGTTATCAACACCATACATTTAAATGATTGTTATTTTCCATGGAGAGACTTAAAACTCTTATTTCTGATATAAATGTGATTGTTCTTGCAATAGTCTCCTCTTTTTGCTATTTTCTATTTATATTTTATATCTACATATTTTGAATATTGCCTATACAAATTTTTTTTAACATTTTGTCAATAGTATCATCTTATACTTTGAGCTGCCCAACACTGCTCTTAGAGGTGCTGATCATCCTTCTATTCCTAGTTTTACTCTTACTGATTCTTATGCCATTTATCTAACTTCTCCTCTATAATTTCCTGTCTTCTTTCACTACCAAAATGCTCAGATGCTTGGGTAATAATCTTTGCCACATTCTACTTGCAATATATGGCATTTGTATTTCTGCCTTCTATGCATTCCTGAAGGTTCCTCTTAATGGTTTATCTTAAAATATTTCCTTACTTTGTCTTCATTCTGCTGCATTTGACTGTGACTCATTCCATTCTGAATGATTTTCTGCATCCCTTCCCCACACTAATATCCTATTATACTTTTCTGATTCAACAAATTTTAATTCAAAATAATTTCTTTAATATCTTTCATGTTCTGCATATGAGATATGAAGAAAAATTATAATAGTCCTTATCAGTGTTTTCTGTACTCCTCAGATTCCTCTTCCCTTCTCTAATTCTCCCACTTTCTTCTGACATTTCTTGTACAGTCTTTAGCTATCTGTGTCCTCTTCTTTTCCCTCATCACCCTGTTAAAATAATATACATTCATTCCTTTTCTTCACTAATAGGCAAGGACTGGCCTCAGAGCGAGCAGTACAACATCTTCCACAGAGTAGATACTAATAAACATGACTTGAATTATGGAAAGTCTATAAAGAACAAGATCAAATTCATGATAGCATCAAAAGTTCACATAAGGGGAAAAAACTCACCACTCTCATTGTGTGCTAGAGCAGGAAGAAAATGGACCATAACAGCAGTCTTAAGAAGTGGAAAGAGATAGACTAGGGTGACATTAAGGGGGACATTGAGTAATATCCCTATAGATAAGGAAACTTTCAGAGAATTATTTCTGAAGTCAGGAAATAAGCAAGTGGGAAAAAAACCAAGGTTATGAAAATGAAGAAACAATTTAATGTAGAAAAACACCACTAAATTTTGAAAAGGTAAAGTATTCTTGGGTCACATGACCTCAAAACTGGTTTTCCATGAGTCCTGAATGGGAAGCTGTTCAGAAGGGTTCACTGTGACTCCTCACTTTGCTGGGCACACATTATAATAGAATTTTATTAACTATGTAAATATAAGCAATTATTATGATGAAAAGATTCTAATACAGAACCATGATGCATATTTTTGGAAGCTATGTTTTTTCAGATAATCATAAGTTATGAATCTTATGGGAGTAAATATGTTTCTAGAATATCTTTTTCATGGCTGCATAGTTCTTCTCATGAGTATATCATAATTTATTCAAATCCTGCCCTTTTCTTGTGTATTTTGGTTGTTTCTGATTGTTTGTAGATCCTAAACCATGCTGCAATGAACATATATTATGGCTATTTTATTTCCTCAGAATAAATTTCTAGGAACTTTCTATGTCAAAAGATATTGCTATTTTGAAGAAAAATTTCTCCCTAGAAAGTTATACTAATTTATATGGTTACCAGAAGTATATAAAATGATCATTTCCTTTTATTCATATACCCATCAATACTCAGTAGCAACATTGCATTAGAAAATGAACCATATAGCACATAAATACATAATCTTGCTTCTCCAATTTCAATGTATTTGATAACTGGCAAACTTGTTCATTTGTATATCGTAGGCCATCTGTATTTTGCTTCTTTTAAAATTACCTATACATATTTCCTTATATGATTTCTATTAGTCTAATTTTTCCATTTTCATTTGTGAGAACTTTTATGTATTAAACTAGTAATTCTTTGTCTTTGCTAGTATTTTTTTTTCTCCTAGGTTTTAATTCTCCTATTTAAAAATACTGTTTATAGCATACAGGTTTTTTGTTTTTGTTTTTGTTTTTGTTTTTTGAGCTTTTTGTTTTTGGCAGCTCTGCTGCCAAGGCTGGAAGGCTGGAATTCAGAGTGGCACAGTCTAGGCTCACTGCAACCTCCACCTCCTAGGTTCAAGCAATACACCTGCCTCAGCCTCCTGAGTACCTGGGACTACAGGTATGTACCACCATGCATTTTTAGTAGAGATGGGGTTTTACCATATTGGCCAGGCTGGTCTTGAACACCTGACCTCATGGTCCACCTGCCTCAGCCTCCCAAAGTGCTGGGATTACAGGTGTGAGCCACCATGCCCAGCCAGCATACAGGTTTTTTATGAACTTATATTGAAGGATATTGCTTTATATTTTGAGATTCCTTCTGGACTATATGACATAAGTGATATATTTTGTCACTTTATATTTTGAGATTCTTTCTGGATTATAAGTGACATAAACCTCAAAGAGAAAGAGTATTGTAATTTTTTTCTCATTTGCTAATAAGAAATGACATTTAATGTCAGTAATCAGATAACTATAGTTTCACCTAATGTTATAATGTTTCAAAATTTTATTATTTAATAAAAAGTAGCTAAATAGAAGAACTAATCCTGTTTCCAATTGCATAACACATGATTCTCTTAGAATCACAAATATGTTATTAAACTTAAGGCATGCCTTAGGATATGCTCAAAGTGGTATCAATGCTATATTTTCTCATAATATGTATAGTTTTTTTAATATAAGTATATATTCAGATGTCAAGTTACTTAGAGCAAATAGGTGATGGGAAGTAAGAAAATTAGTAAACTAAATCACATGGAGTCAGGCTAGCAAGAAAATCTGCATATGCCCTTGATGTCAGAAAAGGCTTTTACAGTAGATCTGATAAAAGTTCTTTTTTACTTGGTTTTCCTTTATCTATTATTTCCTCTGGGAATAGCTTAGATGATACAAGAACATTACTGCAGACAGAATGGCTCTGCTTACTGTAATGTTGAATTCATCACAAGTTTAAAAAAAAAGCAGCTTCAAAAAATTCTCAAGTAAACATTTGTTGTAGGAGCTTTGGTGGAATAGTTAATCCTGATTAAATTGAGAATGATTTCAAATACATTTATACATGTTTTCCTTATAGTTTTACATCACTCTGTTTATTTAATACTTGTGACCTTGTTAAATAAGTGGTCTAGAGTGCTCATATTGCATCTTCCATGCTACAAAATCAGCTCATCGAAAAAAAACTTTGTTGGAGTGGAAAGAAGAGAGAAAGTGGAAATACATATGCATGCACAAATACAATGATGGATAAGCTATCTTCCATTTCATATACTAGTAGTAAGTACTACCTTTTCACTATTTAAAAACTTTTTATAGAAAAATATATAGCACTTTTCTATACTAAATTTTACTGGTTGATTATAAGCTATAGTATTCTGTTTCTGCTTATTTTAGAATTCTAGTCCTATATTCCCAACTAAACTGTGAATTCTTATTTCATTATATAACCCGCATAAGCTAACATATTTCCAAAAGTATTAATAGATGCATCAGGTGTAATACAGTTCCCTAGCTGGAACAACCCAATTATCCAAGTGTAGCTCATGACAGATATTAGACACATTTTACACGTAGTTTTCTTGTTTTAAATTCACCAGCAAATCAACCTTGAAAGCGTCTTAGGAAGGTCTAGTTGGGGAGTCTAATCATTTGTATATCTTTTACTGAAGAATATGCGTTCTTTATGTGGGAAAATCCATCCTTTTCACCTTCTAAGTGATAACCTGCACAAACAGCCAAGTTAATATTAATGGTCAGTGGAGTAATGAATGTGGAGCTGGATTTCCCTTGCATCAACATCTGATTAGATCCCAATGATAAACTTGTTGGCTTGGTATTTTGTACTCACAAATCTCAGAAGAAGAAATTGGGGCTCAAAAAGTTTACTTTGCTCAAGTACACACCAGTAGTAAAGTGGAGTCATATTTCAAACCAGTGTCATTCTGACTCTGAATCACATGCCTATTGTTTCCATAAAACCATGAAGATAGGTCACCAACATCTGGGAGGGTAAGCAAACTCCTTTACAGAGAGGGAGACATTGAACTAAGGCTTTCAGGATAGAGGTGAGTGTGCATGAGGAAAAGGCATTTCAGGCAAAGGACATGACACTTAGAAATGTATTCAAAGTTTCAGATCCACATAGCAGTTCCATTTTCTTGGTAAAATATGTATACTTCATTTGTCTGTAGCGGGGTTTCTGGGCTTCTGCCCTATTGATATTTGAGACTGGATAGTTCTTTGTTGTGGGAGGCTGTTGTATTCATTGTAGATTGTTTAGTAACATCCCTGACCTCTACCCACTAGATGGCAGTACCACTAACACCACCAATTGTGACAACCCAAAATGTCTTCCAACATTGCTAATGTTCCCTATGGGGCAAAATTCCGAGGTTCGGAACCACTCATTTAAAGTATAGAGTACGCTGGGAGGCAGAGATAGAGTTTGAGAAGATAGAAGCAGATGAGTCTTTAAGGACCATCTATTTAAGGAGTGGGGAATGGAAATGAAAAGTCCAATAAGGGAGTTATATAATCAAATTTCCATTCTGCAAGGCTGAGCAGCAGTTAGGAAATGATGAGAACAGCCCAAGGATGAATTAATAGGGATTTAAACTAAAACTATGGCTGCAGGAATGCAATGGATGGAAGAAATGTGAGGAAGAGTCTTGGCAGATTAGATATGGGGTTTAAAGTTAGTTTGAAAAAGTAAAGTAGCTTTGACAAAAGAAAGACGGTTTTCCATTTGAGTATATAGATTCAGAGGGGCCAGTAGTATCTCAAGGAAGAAATCCCTA
Organism: Cheracebus regulus; assembly: GCA_963574635.1. Classification (NCBI taxonomy): domain Eukaryota; kingdom Metazoa; phylum Chordata; class Mammalia; order Primates; family Pitheciidae; genus Cheracebus; species Cheracebus regulus. The sequence continues at coordinate 7,690 of CAUYQU010022400.1, forward strand.
CTAAATATTTCTAGATCTCAGAAAAGAGCTCTGTAAATGATGAACACTTACATGTAGACTCTGTGAACAAAAATGAGAAGACATTGTGAGAAAATAAGATGCTTAAGTAGAGAACCATGTGAAACACTAACATTTAAGTTAAGAGATGTCAGAATAGGAAGTTCCATAAAAGAAACTAAAAGGAGGTGTTGGAGTGGTAGGAGAAAGATCAAGAGGTATCACAGATATTGATGAAAGAGGGAACAACTGTACCAACTGTTGATGAATATTCACATAGATAAAGATTCAATGGGGTTTTGGCCATTGGTGTCATGAAGGTCTTTAATAACCATATTAGGAGCAGGTTTTTTGTTTTGTTTTTGTTTTTTTCAGAGTCTCATTCTGTCACCTAGACTGGAGTACAGTGGCACGATCTTACTGCAATATCCACCTCTGTGGTTCAAGTGATTCTCCTGCCTCAGCCTTCAGAGTAGCTGGGATTACAGGCACCTGCCACGATGCCTGACTGATTTTTGTATTTTTAGTAGAGACAGGGTTTCTCCATGTTGGCCAGGCTGGTCTTGAACTCTTAACCTCAAGTGATCTGCCCGGCTTGGCGTCCCAAAATGCTGAGATTACAGGAATGAGCCACACCCCCAGCCAAGAACAGTTTTAATGGAGGAGAAAAGGCAGAATCCAGTTTGCTGTAGGCCACTTAGGAGCCCAGAGAACATAAACATGAAGAGAAGGAAGCAATTCTCCCTCCTATGGGGTAACACATTACAATGGGAGACTCAAGCTCCTCCTGTTTTGTCTGAAATATAAATGGACTGTTACAAATAGGTATGACATATGAGGGTTCAGAAGTAATTCATCCACCACACTCTGAGTTAATAGGACCCATATAAGAGCACTTTGTCCAGGTTTGCTCCCATCACCTTCAAAAGGACCACAGACACTTGTTTAAAATATTCAAAAGTAAAGAAAATAAATCCTATGGAAGAAAGCTAAGTTTTGTGGCTATTTTTAGCCTAGACATGGAAAGAAAACCTGTAGTGTGACTTAATTGCTGTTTCAAAAATATAAGAGATTATATGAAGAAGACGTATATCTGGTATTTCCATGCTCACATAAGAGAAATCAGCTTAAATCAAACCAAAAAGATGTTCTGGAAATGGCTATCAAAGGAAGTTTTGAGACTCATATTTTTCATAAGATAGTATTCATTATTTAATATAGGAACTATTCCATTAAAGAAATTTACCATGTAAAATGCATTTCCTTGATTTATTAATATTAACTTTCAGAATTCTGATTTACATGCATTAACTTCCAAGAATCAGGTACAGTACTTTGATTTATACATCATGCATATAAAAGTTCTTATTAATGAATCCTAAATTTTAAAGTTGTGATTTAGTGTGTTAGTTTATAAATCTTAACTTTAAATTTCCAATTTAATGCTGTGATTTATGGGAACCAAGTTTCATGCTATTTATGAATCATAATGTTAAAGTTCTGACTTAATACAATAGTTACTGTAAGAAGCATTAGTACAGTAAAATGTGAAATTCTTAAGAGACAAAGATAAAACTGATCAATATTCCTGTATGCAGCACAGTGCACAGAGACTCAGTTACAGAGCCATCCTTAGTGGTATGTTTCCAATAAAATGATAAGGCTAGAAGAGGTTATAATGAAGTTTTAATAAACCATGTAAAAGGTACTATCTTCTGTTTTTATTAGACCCTTCATGGTAAAAATGAGCAGTACAGAGCTGTTATGCCCCTTACAATTTTAATAAGTAGACAACAAAAGACATCCCAATACTGCCTAATATCAATGTCTTTGTAAGATGGTCAAATTTTCTTAGAAGATATACTACAGGCTAATGTGGCTTATAGCAGCCTTGAGAATGATTCTGATACCATTCAGCTTGTAAAATATTTAGTCACAAAATTTACATGAATACCACTGAACAGCTTCTAATCCCATTTCCTACCCCAACTCTTCTTTCTCGTCTATCTGCCATCCCTGCACTGTCCAACATGGGAGCCATTAGCCATATGTGGCTATTGAGCACTTACAATGTGGCTGGTTGGAATTTACATATGCTGTAAGTGGAAAATACATATTCTATTTCAAAGAGGGCAAAAATGTAAAAATATTTTACTAATCATTTTTACATATGAGATGTTGAAAGCATAATATTTTTGATATATTATCTTAAATAAAATATATTATTGAAATTAACTTCACCCATTTCTTTTTACTTTTATGTAGCTATTTAAAAATATATTTTAAATATTTAAAATTACCTACTCACTATATAGTATTGCACTAGTCCTTCCACTGTTTCTCAGAATAGAAGTGCCTAAAAGCTGCAATCACTTCCAAAATAACTCACTCATGTTGTCATGCACAGAACACTATAAGGAGAAAAGATGGACAACAAAGAACATTGCTTATTAAGTTTGTCTCCATTTACCCAGACCAACTTGATTCTCATTAAGAGAAATATATGACTTAGAGACAAACATTTTTGTTTTTTATAGTGTTTTGTTTCTTCCTTCCTGGATAGGTTACAATTTCACTTAAATTTTTTTCTAAGTTTCATTTATTAACTGCCTACTATGGCTCGAACACTATGCGAAGTGTTTTCTCTATATATTATTTCATTGACTCCTCATCAGTTCTAAAAAGTGAATACTATTAATATACTGCTTCTATTAACATGGACTCTGAGGCACAGATAAGTAATATGATTGAGATCACACATTGGCAGAGTGAAGAGTCAAAGTTAGAATCTGTTTTCTAGATCCCATATATTAAACAGCCGTTCGAGGCAGACATTTGGAATCTGCAGCTGTGAGCCATGCCCCAACTTGTTTGCTAAAAAGGGATATGTAAAGCAGAAATGTCAGGATCTCAGCCCAAACCCCTTGCTTTATAACTTTACATTCTTGAGTTTTTTTAACTAAAGATATGTTAGGGAAACCAGCCAAGGCAGTCTGAGCTAGTGGTGGGTTTGTCAGGCAAGCTGACTGGCCATGCCGAGCTCCAAAACTGGGGTTCCAAATAAATTTAGTGGAATATGAGAAAGATAGTATTCTGAGGATATAATGGAGTTTTTTTTATCCTGTTTTCCTAACAAATATGGGCATTTGTGGCCTATGGGGCTTCCTCCTCAATTAGAGAAAACCTCTCAGCTCAGGTGATGGTAGATTATCTAATCCTGCTGCACATACTTCTGAAGAGGAGAGCAGGAGGTTGGCAGCTTCACACTTTTAATTTGGTGGTGTTCCATGTATCTTTTAAAACCATAGTCATTCTGCCTTGCTTTACTATAAATCTAATAGCAAACTCTAACTTTGCTTTGAATGTTCCATTCTCAAGAGACAATATGTAAAATTTAGAAAAAATTACTGAAATATTTAATAATGATATACTTGGAATTGGAGGATGGATGCAGTTTTGAATATAAATCTGAGCCAGGAAATATCTTTTAAGCTTACCAAAGGAGAAATTAGCATGCTGACTTGGAGTGGCCATAGCAACATCCAAAACCACCAACCAGCAAAACAAATAAACAAAAAACATCTGTTATTGAAAACAAACACACTACATAATGACAAAAAGTAAATGTTAATACTTTATTTATTTAACATAAAAATAGAGACAATGGTGGCATTTTTTTCCATATATGTAAAAAATGTGATGAAGTGATGAATGTAGTAGCCCACATGTCTTAGAAAAAAAAAAAGCTAAATTGCCAGCAAACAAGAACTCTACAGACATTTTAGTATCTTCTGAGTTAACCTCCATGAGACAGTTACCAAATAAAACTTTAGTTGTCATATGCAATGAATTTAATAGCTATTCTTTTCTTGTTAGTTAGTTCAAAAGCATTACATAACAATGAGTTTAAGTGTTCTTTTCCAGACCATTGTCAAGGATCATTCCAGGACCAATAATTTCACCATCAGTGAAAGCTTTGATTAAAGCAGGGAAATTTTCTAAAAAAAATACATAAATAAATAAAGCAGGGAAAAATAAAAATGGCAATAAACTGCATCCTAAGCTTCAGCTTTGTATGGATGTTTTATCAAATGACACACTTCTGAAAAAGATGCCTGGGACACAAACCTCTCTGTATGAGAAAATAAATTTCAATGTTAATTTTATCATTCAGAAAGGAAGCATGATAAAGTACTGAACACATATCACTTATTTTTATTTAAACTTCAACTTTAAAATTATTATATTTGGGGTATTTGTTAGGCTATGTTAAATAGATACGACTGATATATGCTGAAGAAAACATTAAATTGTGTGGTGATAATAGATATTGTACTGAAACTAGATTTTAGTTATTTATGGTATGCTGATTAAACTTTCAACATTTCATAATCCCACTAACACACAGCTTTCAAAGTCCTCTTATTATTTTTCTTTGTTGAAAAGTTATCACTTTAAATCTGCCAATTGTCTGTGGTTCCCAGACCTCACCTGAAAATTTAGCAGGATATTAAGTATTCAGGAGTGTGTTAGGCAGAAAATATGTAATAGATTGCTTTATTGTTTAGCATATCTTTACTTCTCTCCCTGTCCCAATCATAAGAGTAGGATATTTCTTCATCCCATCAATGATGGGTTCACCATGTCACTTACTTTGGTGAAAGAATTAATGGAATGTGGGAAGAAGTGACAATGTGCCAGTTCTAAGCAGAGGCAGTTCTGAAGGGAAGCTTTAAGAGGTGCTGTAAGTTTCTGCCATCTCTCTTCTGCTCTCATATTTACATGAGAATACTCCATTATAATAAGAGGTATTCCTTCAGGCTAAGAAGTCACTTGAAACTGAACACTACCTGGAAGAGAAATATTGCAGCTAACCCAGAGTTCCATGATGAGGAAATAAATATTTTTCATGAACCAATGGCATTTTGGAATTATTATTATAGTAAAAGTATTATAGTAGAATTATTTTAGCAAAAGCTTTCGCAGAGTATAAAGAAATTGAGAGGTGTCAGTTTATGGATGACCCTGGACTTTCCACAGTCAAACAATTACATAAGATGGCTATGGTTAGAGCTTAGACTTGTCCCATAAATGATATTTTCTTCAGAGGCTGAGAAAAATGAAAGAAATTAGTTATATATGGTAAAAGATGGGACAATGACATTGCTATTTATGTGGCTATATCCAAGTAATTAATAAAATATCTATATATCAACATACCTCTGTATATCTATTTATCATCTTTCTGTTTTTAAAGCTCATGAAACCAAGTAACAAAGGAATAAACTCTTTTAAAGATCTCTATGATAATTTTCCCAATATGATTGTGGCTGTTGGTAGACAATCTGTGTCTTTCTCAATGTGAGAACACATCGGTTCTGGAGACACAGTAGTGCTTACAATTCTTACACACCGCACCTGCTCTTGACTCACATGGATCTTTAGAGAGTAACTTGCATGTTGGATCATGTTAAAATACATTTGGACAAGTAACTCCCATGATATTACATGCCCTTGAATTTTTACTGAGGGTATTTGACAAGTTCTATAGAAGCTGTTATAATTTAGATTCAATTTCACAGGCCTAGAAGTTATATGCTGGGGAGTTCTCTTGGCTCAGCAACAATCTTGATTAAAAACCTGGGTTAAAGGCACTTCTCTGTGCTTGAGTTTTCTTGTATGAAATTACTTATTTGAGACTATATTAACTAACATGGTCAGGTTTAACTCATAAGTTATGATTAAAGGTTTTGAAAATATAAAGTAACATAAAAGTGTATTGCGATGTCCTAATAGTAAAAAAAAAGGATGAATTTTCTCTTTAAAGAATCTAATTATAGAATATTTGAAATAAATATTCATTGGCTTCCTAGCAATCATTGATTTCTTTTACATGTAAATGTTGAATTTCCCATGAGAACCAGAGCAAAACATTTGATTTCCAGAAATGCTAAAGATTTAGTAATATGTGCTGATGTGTATACATTTCTTTTGATCAAATCTTACCATTTGGTATCTTTATTATTTTGTGGTTTGAAATTATATAAATTCAACAATGTTACTGCAAAATGTTCTTTGCATCAATGATGTAAAATGGCTCCATACATACGTATACCTACTATGTATCAATAAAATTGAAAACAAAAAAGATAAAATGGGTCAAATTCTGAAGTTGTGGCTGAAAGTAACAGAAGGTAACTTTGGCTAGAAGCATAATAAAACATAATTCATTAGAAGGATAGAGGAAGAGTTTATAATTAAAACAAGGAGCCAAATGGACCTCTGCAGAAAGAGTTAAGATACCTAATTAATAATGAGCATTTCTATTAGCTTAACTAAACTAACTAATCCCTAGCTTGTTTCCCTCTTGACATTTCCAGGGCAAAAGTATCTGATTGGCCCAGTTTTAGTTCTGATTCTACCCAAGATCATGCAGGTATAACTATAAGGCTGGAGTTAGAAAATAGAGCTAAGTTTTTCTACACCTAGGCAGTTTTCGGACAAGAGGAAAGTCATTCAAAGCTGAACCAGGCAACCACACATGACTGTATCTGATAAGGGGTTGATATCCAAAATACATAAGAAACTCATACAACTCAATAGCAAAAACAAACAAGTAACCCAATTAAAAATGGGCAAAGGAACTGAATAGACATTTTCCAAAGAAGACATACAAATGAGTAACAAGCATATGAAAAAGTGTTCCACATTGCTAATAATAAAGGAAATGCAAATCAAAACTACAATAAGATATCAACTCATACCTGTTAGAATGACTATTAAGAATATAAGAGATAACAAGTGTTGGTGATGGTATGGAGAAAAGTAAACCATTGCTTACTATTGCTAGGCATATACGTTGATACAGTCATCATGGAGAACAGTATGGAGGTTCCTCAAAAATTAAAATTATAACTAGCATATCATCCAGAAATTCTACTTTTAGGTGTATTTCCCTAGGAAATGAAATTAGTATCTTGAAAATATGTCTGTATTCTCTTACTCACTGTAGCATTAATAGCCAAAACATAGAATCAACCTAAGTGTTTATCAATGGATGAATGAAGAACATGTGGTATATATATAAAATACTAGTCTGTCATAAAAATTATGGAAATTCTGCCATTTACGACAACATGGATGAAGCTGGAGGACGTTATACTAAGTGAAATAAGCCAGACACAGAAAGAGAAATACTGCATAGTATCACTTATATATGGAATCTTTAAAAGTTGAACTCATGGAAGCAGAGATTAGAACTATGTTAATTTTTTCTATATGGTGAGAGATAGGGGTCCAGTGTCATTCTTCTGCATATGGCTAGCCATTTTTTCCAGCACTGTTTATCGAATCCAGTGTCATCTCTCTATTAATTTTTGTTGGCTTTGCCAAAGATTAGATTGTGCAGTCATAAAGAAGAATGCAATCATGTTCTTCACAGCAACATGGATGGAGATGGAGGTCATTATCCTAAGTGAAATACCTCAGAAACAGAAAATCAAATAACACATTTTCTCACTTATAAGTGGGAGCTAAATAATGGGTACACATGGACATAATGATGGAAATAATAGACACTGGTGAATTCAAAAGGGGGAGGGTGGTAAGGGAAAAAAATTTTCTGTTGGATACAATGTTCTCTATTTGTGTGATGAGTTTACTAGAAGCCCCAACCTCAGCATTAGGCAATATACCCACGTAACAAACCTGCACATATACTTCCTAAATCTACAATTACATTAAATTTAAAAGCAGAATCATGGTTGCCAGATGCTGGAGGAGGGAGGGGAAATAGGCAGATACTGGTCAAAGGGCACATATTTTCAGTTCTAAGATGAATAAGTTCTGGGGATGTAATATACCTCATGGTGACTATAGTTAACACAACTGTATTGTATATAGTCATGTGTTGCTTAATGATGGGGATACATTCTGAGAGATGCTTCAACAGGCAATTTTGTCATTGTGCAAACATCTTAGAGCATACTTACATGAACCTAGATGACACAGCCTATCACACACCTAGGCCATACAGTATAGCCAAGCATATGAATGGACTGGATAGCATAAGGAAATAGTAACACAATTGTAAGTATTTGTGTCTCTAATGATAGAAAAGATACTGTAAAAATACAGTACTATATTATAATCTTATGATATCACCATCATATATGCAATCCACCATTGACCAAAACATCATTATGAGGTATGTGAATGTACTTGAAATTTGCTAAGAGAGTAGATCCTAAGTGTTCTCACCACAAAAAATTGGTAAGTATGTGATGTGATAGGTGTCTTAATTAGTTTGATTTTGGTGATCATTTTTCAGTACATATATATATAAAATCATCATGTTGTACATCTTAAATATATAATTTTTGTCAATTATACCTCAATAGAGCTGAAAAATATAATGTTTCAGCAATATCAAACCACATTGTAAATATACTCAATCATTGAAATAGTAAAATATGCTTTTTAAGTAAAAGAAGGGGCATAAGTGAGTCCTTCCTTCCTCCCTCCCTCTTTCTCTTTCTGTTTTTCCTTCTCTCCCTTTTTCCTTCTGTTTTTTCTCCTCATCCAATGGTGCCTATATATGAAGTGCTGAAAATTAACTGCACAGCAAAGTAATACAATTAACTACATGAGACAAAGTCATACGTTATCAAAAACAACATTCATCTTTTCCCTTTGTCTAATACTACAACAGATGAATATAGACACATTTTCTTGTAAAGTTTGTCTCTTGAAGAATGAGCAGGAAGAAAAAGATAAATGAAAAGGGTAAACATTCCACCATATTGGTGAGTCCAAGTAAATATTCTCCTATGAAAAAGCAGAAGAAAACAGTTACTAAATCTCTAGTTTTAAACCTTAAAATGAACTATATTATTATTCTATGAAATGAAATCAGAAATTCAAAATAATTTTTTTCAAGTAATGAACAAAAGCACAATCATAGTGAGATATTTTGCATATCTCTTTCAGCCTTTACAAATCAGTAGACATGCTGATCAAATTAAAAAATTCAAGAGACAGTAAACAACAAACTTAATGCTGTAGAAATCCATGTAATTAATTTAAAAGATTGATCTGAGACATTTTCTCAGAAGTCAGAGGAAATGGTTAATGAAATGAAGTTGATAAGTGAAAGGATAAGGGACCTAGAGGACAAATCCAGGAAATTCAATATGTATAATAAGAACTCTATAAAGAGAGAACAGAGCAAACTAAAGAAAAACAAAAATTAAAAAAGTTTTATGAGCATAAGAATTGAACATCAAATGGAATAGGCTTTCTGAGAACAGGAAAAAATAAATATTAATAGCTACAGTTTATTGAGCTCTTAAGATAATTTTTTTGTTTTGAGCCAATACGTTTGAGGTGATTTGTTTCATTCACAATTTAGAAAACTAGCACAGAAATAAAAGACAAAATTGAGAAAACCATAATCATGGTAGACTATGCAAAACATATCAATAAGTTTTCAAAGATCAAGTAATAAGGAAATAGATAACATGGTAAATAGCTTTTACAACAGGATGTTAAATGAACACTATTAAATCTCAGTGCCAGTTATGTCCAAGGACAAAATGACCATATAGGATTTAGAAGGAACAAAGATAAAGAAAACAAATAAATAATGAATTTTATTCCTTGTAGTCTATCACCCACATGTAGTAAGTAAAAGGAAATTTTGAACACTCAAGAGAGGATTTTTAAAAAGCAAGTTGTTGATGTTCAACCTTTGCCCTGCCCACATGTGCTTTATCAGAGGAACAAATATGCACAACCCAAGAGGGAAAGATTTTCTGAAGTACGTTAAGAAACTTTCTGAGCAGGCAAGAAACCCTTAGCAAAATATGGCACTTGAGGATGGAAAGGAGACTAAGTTGACATATGGAGAGCCATTCACCAACTTTGAAGAAGTTGTCGGTAAGTAACTCTCTTAGTGCCAAACGACAAGAAGTACCTTGTTGATACAGAGTCAGACTTAAGTGTTTGCCACAACCAGAAGAAATCAATGGCACAGGGATGCCAATAAAAATGGGGCCTTTCTGGACCCTTCACTACCTCTACTAGTGTCCCTCTTATTACCAGAGGAGCCAGTCACAGCCTGGAAATGGGGTAGGAGAACAAAAATTCTAGCACAGATATTGGTATACAATAAAAGTGGCAAAAATAATGTTTAATAACTGGTTACTTTTGTGAAGAAAAAAACTCACTCTCTACCTCACAGTGCACACCAATTTCCAAAGGATAAAATACTTAAATATACAAAGTGCAACCCAAAACCAAAACTAACTTGACAAACATGGGGTAATTCTTTTACAACTAGGAATAAATAGGAAGGGATCTTTCTACTTTGGTCAAACTTCAGAAGCCACATATAAAGCATTGATAATTCAACTATATAATGTTTAAAAATCTGTGTAAAAATTATAAGCAAAGTCAAAAGATAAATAATAAGTTGTGAAAAAAAGATTTATAACTCACATTACAAATAAAAACATGTTCCATGATATCTGAACACTAACCACTCCCCTACCCAAACGGTTAATGGACATAAAGAGATGGCTCATGAAAAATAAAATACAAATGACTCTTAAAGAAGCATACTCTGTTTTACTGCTAAAAAGAGATACAAATTAAAATGTACTCTGATGGTATTTTTTACCTACTTGTTTGGAAGCTTTTTTAAAAGTTTGATGATACGCAGTGTTGGCAAGGCTATAGGGAAATACGCAGTTCCATTCCTTTTTAGTAAGAATTATAATTTATAAAACCTCTTGGAAGGCAATTTGGCAATATCTATCAAACTTACTGTATACCTTTTGATCCAGTGATTACACTTCCTGGAATTTATCCTATAGATATACTCACTATGTGAAAAATGATACATAAAGTCTTTATTCATTGTTTATAATAAATGCTAAAAAGAGCTGGGGTGCAATGGCTCATGCCTGTAATCCCAACACTTTGGAAGGTTGAAGTGGGAGGATCACTTGAAGTCAGGGGTTCAAGACCAGCCTGGGCAACATTTCAAGACCATGCCTCTACAATAATTTAAAAATAGAGTGTGGTGGTGCATACCTATAGTCCCAGCTACTAAGGCGACTGAAGTAGGAGGATCGCTTTGAGCCCAGGAGTTTAAGGCTTCAGTAAGCTATCATCAGGCTACTGCACACCACCTTGGGTACCAGAGTGAGACCCTGTCTCAAGAAATATTTGTTAATGCTAAAAGGAAAAAAAAAACCTAAATATCTGCCAAGATAATGCTGGTTAAACTAATTACAGTAAGTATGTGAGCAAAATAAACCTGGAGAAAAGAAAAGAGAAGCTTCCTATGTCAATACATAGGAAGACTTTATGTATCTGGCTGGGCACAGTGGCTCACACCTGTAATCACAGCACTTAGGGAGACCGAGCTGGGCAGATTATCTGAGGTCAGGAGTTTGAGACCAGCCTGGCCAACATGGTGAAACCCTGTCTTTACTAAAACTAAAAATAATTTAAAAACACACACACACACACACACACATTAGCTGGGCGTGGTGGCACACACTTATAATCCCAGCTACTTGGGAAGCTGAGGCTGGAGGATTGCTTGAATCCGGGTGGCAGAGGTTGCAGTGAGCTGAGATCATGTTACTGCACTCCAGCCTGGGCGACAGAGCAAGACTCCATCCCAAAAAAGAAAAAGAAACAGAAATATCTACAAGATACCCCAAAAGCACAGGCAACCAAAGCAAAAATGGACAAAGGGGATCACATCAACTTAAAAACCTGCTGCACAGCAAAGAGAACAATCAACAAAGTGAAGAGACAACACACAGAATGGGAGAAAATATTTTCAAACTACCCATCTGACAAGGGATTAATAACTAGAAGATATAAGGAGCTATATCTCAACTCTATAGGAAAAACTACCATATCATCTCACCCCAGTTAAAATGGCTTATATCCAAAAGCAATTATATAGCAATGAATATGAATTTTTCTTCCCAGAAAGGAAGTTTTTTAAGGAAAATATAAATGAACAAAACTGACTGAAAAAAGTCCTAAATCCATAATAGAACAATAACTATAGAAGAAATTCAATGAAATGTCAATGAATTACTCCCATTGAAAAGTGCCTGAGTGGAATCTATGGGTGATTTCTTCCCAACCTTTAAGAAATAAAGAATTCCAGTATCATGCTAACAGTCTTATAGCAGAAAAAAGAGATACTTCCTAATTTGTTTCATACACTTAATATTATATCATGATAATATTGATCCATATCTTGTCAGTGAACAAATTGAGTCAGCACTGGTGGCAAGCATGTTAGGCCCTAGGCTTTTTCCTGGCAATAATTTTATCAACTGTATTCTTGTGTTGAATAAACATCTATACGTTTTCAATGTAATTGTGGTTCCCTTAACCAACACTGTATTTATGACATTATATTCACTAGAAACTTCTGTATGTAAAAAGTAACTGCTCTTGGAAATTTATTACAAGAGGAATTCCAAGAAGCACAGGCTTTCTTTGTGCATTATAATTTTATCTCCATTAAAATGAGTTTTTCTGAGCACACAGATTGACAATGAGATTGTCCTCTCTTTTGCACCATGAAAGGCTTGAGTTTCATTTCGGGGCTAGATTTTTTTAAATTATAAAGTTGTATAACTAAGACATCTTTACTTTTATTTAATCTAAATAAACAAAGGTTGCAAAATAAATTTTAATAATATAGTCCTTGAGGTATATTAGTATATTTGTTAATTTTTATTCTCTAGGTTTACCTTAAAAAACATTGATTTCAAATATATATGGCATAACTATAAAATCATAAGTATAATTAATACCATTAAGAATAAAACCATAGGGAAAATAATATCTTTCTACTGAGAATGGAAACCAAACAAAATAATGCATCATAAGAGCATATTTATATCCACTAGAAATACAGTTAAACTCTAATATAAATAAGTTAATGTACATTTCCAAAGTGTCAGCCAAATTCTAGACAAGTAATTTTGTTGTGGTGATATTGAATAAATGTAAAGAGACAAAATTCTGTTCATAATTATTTTGTGCTTTCTTACTTGATAATACATAATTTGTAATATAGAGAAAGATTGCGGATTCCTTTTTGCAAGCCAAGAGTTACAGATGATTTTCAAGCATTATGGTTCAAAGAAATAAGCTCTGTCAATAGTCACCAATATTTTGCAATTTACAAATTGCAGAAACACAGCAAACAAAGAGAAAGTAGAGAGCATGTAAGACGTAGGTACTTTCCTGAACTACCTAGATCTCATTCTTGGTCAATGTTCATTTTTCCCTCTAATTTCATCATGTTTTCTTTTTCTTGGGATCTTATGGACCCCATAATTCTTACTCTCCATAGTTTAGTCTAATTTTCTCTCTCTCTTTCTATGCACAAAGAATAGGTCATCTGAGCACACAGGGAGGTGACAGCCCACTATAAGCCAAGAGAAGAGGTCTTAGCATAAAACCCACCTTGCCAGCATCTTGATCTTAGACTTCCCAGTCTCCAGAATTGTGAGAAATAAATTTCTGTTGTTTAAGCCACACAAGACTGGTATTTTGTAATGGCAGCCTAATACACCTGAAAATATGTTAGAATGAAAAGTGTTGGGTCCCACCCAAGACCTACTGAATCAGAAGCTGTGGTATTATTAAAGCTCATCTGTGTGGTAACAAGCCTACCTACAGACTCAAGTAAGGAAAAGTTTGAGAAGGACTGGCCTAATACATTGCTGGGTACACTAGTATATACTGAGGGATTTAAAGAATGCATTTGATTAGTTGATTTAAAATGTCTGTTCTCTATATAGGTTTCAATTGTCAAAACTGATACTATAAATTCCTGAGCCAATTTTAAAAAGCAAGTTCATTACATTTTAGCAACTATGAGCTAGACACCTAGTTTTGAATACTCCTGAATTTTACCATTAAATCCTCATTTGGGAATTAAAAACTATCTCGTTCAAACCAGGCTTCAGTATTGTCATTGCTTATTTGTCCCTCCTGTTGTTATTCTTCATTTCTTTCCTACATTTTTATAGTGTAGAAATGGCTGCAAGAGATTAGGATAATTCATTTCCCAAATAAATAGCTTTTGGCTTTGGTCTTCACATCCAATATTTAAAAAGCTTGAGACTTTTTAGAAAGTCCATGTAATATGAAGAAAAGGTTTCAATGGAAATCAAAATGAGTTAGTGAGAAAATCTGAACCCTATTAATAGTGGCACTTTTGTTCTGAGTGGTTAGTAATATGAGAAATTGAAGAATGCCATTAGAGTTACTGACTTGAAACATATCCAGCATTACTTTGTTAAAGTGTTCTGTACTGTAGAAAGAATATATTTTTTAATAGCAAGATACTTTGCCATCTTCACTGCATAAATGACTTTAAATATTATGGAAAAGACAGCAGGTAAACATGTACCATTAGATATACTTAAAAAATAATATGTCATTTGGCCTTTTTTTTTTTTTAGCAATATCTTCTCTTAATTGTAGAATACAAAAGTTGTATTTTCATAATTTGTCATTGTATGAAGGGAATTTAAATACAGTCCTCCCAAACATTTAAAGATTTCTAATTAAAGAGCTGTCTGCTGAACAATTGAGTTTATTCATGATGCAAGTCATTCACCTTCAAATGCCTTTTAACATGATAGATTGGGGTGGAGGAGAGTAAGAACCAAGTATAAAAAGATACTAAATACCTGCACCAACTCATAGTTTGAAAGCCCATGAATAACTCTGAAAAAAATGATGACACAATGTTCATAAAACCCAGAAGATTTCCAAATGTGAAGGTTTCCTTTTATACTTTAAAACACACTTGAAACATGTTCTATAGCAGTGTGACCTCAATTCTAATTAAGATGAAATCACCAGATTTCAATAGATTGTGACTCCTTATATCCCCTGAAAGGTAGAATGAGTCTTGGCACATAGCTGTTTATAAGTATTTATAGAATGGGTTTGATTTAATACAGGCACAGAGAAAGTCCAGTATAGAATCCCCATAATTTTGTTGAGAAACCCTTATTTCCTAGACTTACATAAACTATCATTTATTGAGAAATTTTATACATTTTTAAATTAAAAAATGAATTTCAGAAGAATTTCATAACAAAAAAAATTTGACATGGTTCGAATTCTCAAAACATTCACCCTATATTATGTTCCTCACTGTGCTATCAATGGTGAATCAAAACTTCAAAGCTAAAATACCTGCTTGTGTGTGTGTGTGTGTGTGTGTGTGTGTGTATGTGTGTATTCCTTAAGTAGGCCACTGTGTCTAATTTTGTCTTATGAGTTGAAAGGTAGGAGTGAATCTGAATGATTCTGATGATGATTTTCCTGTGAATGACAATGCATTTGAAGCTATTTTCTGAAATTAATTATTTTCAGGCTGATAGATTTTAAAAATGCGTTTGAAGGAACTGCTTTTCCTAACTTTGGATATGAACTTTTTTCCCTTTTGTAGAAAGGTTTTTATTTAGATCTTTCAAAGCTGCACACATATATACTGTAGATTTATTTTGGCAATACTGTATTTTCCCTTTTATGACTCATTTGAAGTTTTTGATTGTCTTGTGATATTTGAATTTAAAAACTGTAAGTTTCCTTTAAGGAGTGACCTTAACTATCAAAAAATTTTAAAATTCTTACATATGATCAAAATTTTATAATAAAGTCTTCTGTGAAAAGCAAAGCAATTAAAAGGAGGTCCCAAGGGTGAGTGTATGTTTGTGTAGACAAGTAGTACAAATACAAACACATTTTCAGATCATGTCTATTATTCAAGTGTGTTCTTCCAGAAGAGGTAAAAATTGTGCAGAATCACAAGAGAAGATTAGAGTGAGACAGAAATATAGACAAGAGAGTTATAACAGGCACTCTGAAGATTGACAAAGGCATGACCATCAAGTTATCTACAATCCACTTGTCTCATCTGACACTAGACCATTTTAATCTCCACTGTCCTTCTTTACCAGCCATCAAGACTCAGTAGAGAAAGTCATAAAGGCATCAGACCTGGCTCAAGCAGATTTTAAAGTTAATATTATCTTATTCCCTCCTCTCCTTCATTCTACTCTACCTTAAGAGATTATAATATCTGGGAAAATAAATGTTTCTTCATTGGATAAGTTCAGAGATTCTTTCTCTGAAGCAAAGTAACAAAGTTATACTGGGAAGAGGTTATTATTGAGAAAGGTCTCCAGATATACTTTTTTAAAACCCTATAATTCTCATGATATGGTATTTACTTGATAGACTTTATGCAAAACAAGTATGTTTGCTTGAGGTTGAATCTGAGATAAAACAAGTTTAGGAAAGACTAGATTTTAAAAATTTGAGGAGATTTAATGACAATTGAATTTTTAAGTGCTAAATTACACTGAGAACTGCCAATAGAGGGGTAAACCACTCTTACTGGGCCATGAAACTCTTTCTTCATATGCTTTTTATGTGTGTACTTTTTCCCCACTAAAACATCTCTTCATGTACAAATAGTTCAAAAAGGGCTGGTGTCATGCAAAACACTGCAACATCACTTTCAACTCTATTACAGTATTATGGCTTAGAGAAAAGGGCATGGATTTTGGAATAAAATTCAGATTTGAAACTGAAGCCTGTCAGAGGATAATCTTATGTAATTTTGGAATAATTGCCTAATGTCTTTGAGTCTGATTATTAGTTTATAAGAGAGGATTAAACAGTCAGTTAAGACATAAAAGTGTATTTTGCAGTTTTAGGGTGCTGTGTTCTATATATGCCAATTAAGAATTTTGTAATATTCTCTACTGATTCTTTTTCTGCTTATTCTATTGATTACAGAGAGATGTATTAAAATATTCTACTGTTATTACAAGTTTGTCTATTTCACGTCAATTTCATCATATATTAACAAGATTCAAGGCTGTAGTTTAAGCTTTAGGAAATTTTGATTTATATTTTTTTTGCCTTATTCCTGGAGCATACTAATTCAGGGGCTTCCACCTTGGCAGGCACTGGAATCCAATGTTTCTGTCTCTCTAGCACTATGGGACTCACAGTGCTAAATGCCTAAATATCTACTTGGCATTATAGCCTCTTAGCAGCTGATTTTTATCTAGGTTTCTTGGCCTTTCACGTCACTCATTTTTCAAGGGAAAATTGAGTGCAGATGTTGGGTTCTTTAATAGTCTCAAATTCTAAGGTATTGGTACCTGAGGTATAGGCTGCCGTTGTAGCTCTGAACTCCAATGCTTGCATCTCCATCCTCATGAGACTGTTGCAAATTCTAGACTACTACTTTTGGTGGGGCCTCTAGATCTAATGAAGATAAGCAAATGCCTGTAGAGGAAGCATGTTACCAAAGTCATCTCCAAGCTCATTTCATGCCCCTCTTTCTACATTTGGTCCCTCTTGTTCTGTCATGGTTGCTCTTCTTTGATGCCTTCATAAAAGTATTTTGTATATTTTATTTAGCCTGTATAGTTTGTCTCTGTAGGAGGCTTAATCTGATACAGGCTACTTTATTCATAGTAACAGAAATCCCTGCCACTAGGGTGTTTTAAAGTCATATGTATTACACAACTCTTATAATTTCTCAAATCCTTAGTACCAGATTCCACTCCTGCCCCCTCAAAGATCGTGGTCATGAAAAAAGTTTCCAAGATTGTCAAGAGTCTTCTCAACTGTTCTCTAAGCCTTCCTTTTAGATAAAAAAAAAAAATACCAGAAAATGTATTCATCATATTCCAAATCAAGATTTAATTGCTAGAAATGCTTTTCTTTTAAATGTATATATAGACTATAAATAAAATTTATGTTAAACATTTCCAGGAGGTATTCTAGTATTTTGAAAATACATCATACATTTTAAGAAATTGATGAAATTCTTACCTAGAAATCATTTATTTAAAGTGAAATAAAATGCATAAAATTTATTTGGAAAAATACAACAGTAATGCATGGTTGCAGGTACCTCTGGGAATGGAGAGTGGAGCAATGGAGGTCAGTTGTGAAAGATGTTTTATTTTAGGATGGTATTCAACAGCATGTAAGAGAAGTTGACCATGGTGTCTTAACCAAATTTGAAGTTTATTTATTGATTTTTACAAAACAAGGGATCAATGAATGGGCAAGCAACAGTCAATGCACCTGCTCAAGAAACTAAGGTAGTGCTTTCCTCCCTGCCTTACATTCCTGTTTTTGGCTTTATTAAGGTTTAATTGATAAATAAAATTTTATATATTTTAAAAATGTGATGTTTATACACACACATTGTGAAATGATTAAATCAAGCAAATTAACATATCTGCCACCTTAAATACTTATTATTTTTCTATGATGAGAACATTTAGGATCTATTCTTGGCGATTTTCAAATATACAATACATTATTATTAACTGTAGTTGCCATGCTATCAAACAGATCTCCAGAACTTATTTCTGCTATCTGACTGAAATTTTGTACCCTAGGCCAACATCTTCCCATTCACCAGCCCCAGCCCCTGGTAATGAGATGTGAAGCTTTCAGTTGTTAGTACTGCAATGATGGTGGCTCGACCTCTAAAAATTTGGTCTACATTCCAGGCAGCGAGAAAATGAGGATAGGTGAAAGGCAAATTTGCATGCTACCCAAGACTCTTCATTATTATCAGGAAAATAATGTTATGGAACTCCCGCCTAGGAACGTCTACTTCTGTCTTGATGGCCCAAGGTAAGGCACAAAGCCACCTTTAACTGCAAAGGAACCTGTAGAAGTATGTATTTTTT
Source organism: Cheracebus regulus (assembly GCA_963574635.1). Taxonomy (NCBI): domain Eukaryota; kingdom Metazoa; phylum Chordata; class Mammalia; order Primates; family Pitheciidae; genus Cheracebus; species Cheracebus regulus. The sequence continues at coordinate 26,481 of CAUYQU010022400.1, forward strand.
TTTTTTTTGAGACAGAGTTTTGCTCTGTCTCTCATGCTGGCATGCCATGGCGCAATCTTGGCTCACTGCAACCTCTGCCTCCCAGGTTCAAGTGATTCTCCTGTCTCAGTCTCCCAAATAGCTGGGATTACAGGTGCCTGCCACCACGCCACACTAATTTCTGTATTTTTTAGTAGAGACGGAGTTTCACCGTATTGGCCAGGCTGGTCTCAAACTCCTGACTTCAAGTGATCCACCTGCCTCGGCCTCCCGAAGTGCTGGGATTACAGGTGTAAGCCACCATGCCGGACAAGAAGTATGCATTCTTAAAGGGGCACATAGTTATCCTGAACAAAAAAGTTCATCTTCATAAAATTGTGAGGGCAGATGTCATATAAATAACTAGCATTGTTTGTCTACTTATTTTTCATAGCATATATTTATATACTTTTTTAAAGTGTGCTGTCATTTAAAGCCAATTATATTTTTAGCATAGATACAAATAGCATTATGAAATATTACTGTGGTTATTCTGTGTGTATGTGTGTATATCAAGTTGCTAGTTTAATAAAAGTAAATAAAGTCATCTTTGACTCTGTATATAGATGGCTTATTTTTCAACTTTATAAAATATATGTATTGCATATTTTAATAATATGTATAACTGTAAATTTTGAAAAGACTCAATAAATCTAACTTATGAACGTTCAGTAAAGAGTTGGGGTATATAACTATATCCAGAGTTATCAAGAGTGTTCTAAAAACTCTCAGGTTCTTTACAAAATCACTCAAATTTTGCCATGGACCAAGTTATGACAGTTATATATACCCAAATATATCAGATACTGCTGTGTTTTAGTAATACTGTTTCATTAGCCTTGCAGTAGTATTCTTGTTCTCCCTCATCAAATTCCTACCCATTTTTAAAAAAAATTCCATGATGACAACCTAAGCTGATATTGACAGATGATTTTAAGAACAGGAGAGAAATCTCGGTCCAAATAAGAACATATATTTTATGTGTATCGCAGCTTCAAATAATAATAGAGATAAAGGACATCTATGAAAACCCCACAGTTAACATCATACTAATTGTGAAAGACCTCACTTGAAGATCAGATACAAGACAAGGAAGTAAGAAATTCTGGTCTCACTGCTTCCATTCAACATTGTACTGGAGATTTTAGCTACTGCAATAAGACAAAAAGATTTAAAGCCACTAGATTGGAAGACAGGAAGTAAAGCTGTATTTATTCACATATAATACACTTGTTCACGGAGAGAACATATTTTCTCTAGAAAATCCAAAGGAATCAGCAAAAAATATCTATATTTAAGAAATGAGAATAGTGAGGTGGCAGGACAGAAGACTTAAAAACATCAACTGTGCTGGGTGCCATGTCTCACGCCTGTAATATCAGCACTTTGGGAGGCTGATGCAGGTGGACCACAAGGTCAGGAGCTCAAGACCAGCCTGACCAACATGGTGAAACCCCATGTCTACTAAAAATAAAAAAATTAGCTGGGCATGGTGGCATGTGCCTATAGTCCTAGCTATTCAGGGGGCTGAGGCAGGAAAATCACTTGAACCCGGGAAGCAGGGGTTGCAGTGAGCCAAGATCATGCCACTGCACTCCAGCCTGGGTGACAGAGCGAGACTCCATATCAAAGAAAAAAAAAAAAAGAAATCAATTGTATTTTTATATACTGGCAACAAAAAAATGACCAAAAATGAAATTTAAAAATAATTACATTCACAATAGCATGAAAATAAAATACACAGAAATAACTATGAACAAATAAGATTTGTATACTGAAAACTACAAAACATTGCTAAATTATTAAAGAATATCAAAATAAATTAACTGAGAGACCGTCATGTTTAAAGATGGGAATATTCATTCTTGTAAAAATGAAAATTCTCCATAAATTGATCTATAAATTCAATGCAATCCTTATGAATAGTGCAGCAGGAATTATTATATAAATTGACAACTTGATCCTAAGATTTATATGGAAATACAGGGAACCCTGAATAGCCAAAGCAATATTAAAAAGGAAGAAAGTTGGAGGACTCACACTTCCTGATTTCAAAACACAGTAATCAAGACTGTGCTGTACCGGTATAAGGATAAACATATAGACCACAGGAATAGAGTTGAGAGTCCAGAAGGAAAAATCTTTAAATATATGACCAACTTATTTTTGACAAAGATATCAAAACAATTCATGGAAGGATAATCTTTTCAGCAAATGATCTTGATACAATTGAAGATTCATGTGTAAAAAAATGAACTTAGACCCTTACCTCATACCATGCCTAATATTTAATTAATGAAACATGAAACAGACTTAACTTTAAGAGCTAAAACTATTAAACATCAGCAAGAAAACATAGAAGAAAATAATTATCACCTTGAATTTGGCAGAGTTCTTTCACACAACACAAAAGCATGAGCCATAAAAGAAAAATTGGATAAATTGGTCTTTATAAAACTAAAAACTTTTGTGCTGCAAAAGACATCAAAGAGGAAATGAAAAGACAAGTGATAGGCTGGGACAACATATTTGCAAATGATATACCTAATAAAGGCCTTCTATTCAGATATCTATTCTTACAACTTAATAAGAAAAACAACTCAATTAAAAATGGGCAAAAAATTTGTATAGATATTTTGCCAAAGAAGATAAATGAGTAGTTAATAGGCAGATGCAAATATGCTTATCATCACCACTTATTAGAGAAATAAAAATTAAAACCACAATAAGATACCATTGCATGCCTACTAGAATGACCACACTAAAAAAAAACCCAAAATACTAAGTGTTTGCAAAAGCATAGGGGAAGTGGAATCCTCACGCATTTCTGGCTCTTATTCTTTGGAAAGCATTTCAGCAGTTTCTTAAAAAGTTAACATCAAAAAGTCTGAAATAGCACAAATAGACAACCTAATGTCACACCTCAAGGAACTAGAGAAACAAGAACAAACTAAACCCAAACCCAGGAGAAGAAAAGAAATAACAAAGAACAGAGCAGAACTAAATGAAATTGAAACTAAAAACACAAAAGATAAATGACACAAAAATCCAGTTCTTTGAAAAGATAAGCAAAAGTGATAGACCATTAGTGAGATTAACCAAGAAGAGAGAAGATCCAGGTACACCCGATTAGAAATGAAACTGGAGATATTACAACTAATATCACAGAAATATAAAAGATCATTTACTGCTTGGCTAATAGGTACAGTAAAATCTCAGAAATCACCACTAAAGAACTTATCCATGTAACAAAAAACCACCTGTACCCCAAAAATGATTGAAATAAAAAATAATTAAAAGTTAAACATAAATTTCCTATACATACCAACAAATGCACTCCTAAGACGCTACCAAAATGAAATGAAAACATATATCCACACAAAGACATGTAAGTGGATGTCCCTAACAGCATTATTAATAATAGCAAAAAACTAAAAACAATACAAATGTTCCTTGATTGGCGAATTGATAAACAAAATGTAGTATGTTTATATAATGAAATACTATTCAGCAATCAAAAGGAATAAACTACTGATACATGTACAATATGAATGAACTTCAAACACATCATACTGAATAAAAAAAAGGCAGATGCAAAGACTATCTACTGTATGATTTCAATTACATGAATTTGGAAGAGGCAAATGTATAAAGGCAGAAAGCAGATCTGTGACTATGTAAGGCCACAGCTGGGAGAGAGGAATGGGGGGAATTTCTGGATAACAGCAATGTTCTATTGGAATATGGAGATGGTTGCATAACATTGTTAATTTACTAATACCATTGCATCGTACACATAAATGAGTGAATTTTATAGTATATAAGTTATACCTGAATAAAGATATTTAAAATAATGAAGACAATTTTTGGCAGCTGTAGATTAAGTGGCCATGGATATTTTTCTGTTACCTTAAGCCCATTAGTTTGCACAGCTTCAAAGGCCAAAGCAGTTGAGAATTTCTTAAAGTTAGTTTAAAGGTTTTAGTTAGTTCATATTTGTACAGAATTTATATTCATGAATGGCAAGTCCTATTAAGGGATAATAATCATAGTCCTGTATTATATCCTCAATTACTTTGGGATGTAAAATCTTTTATCCATTTAATGTTTTTTCCATAAACCCTTGTCTGGAGAGTTCTCACAACTTTTGTGTGAACTGGAACTAATGAATAGAGTTACATCTTATTCTTGCTCTCTTCAGAGATAATGCCTTCTCTGAGAAAGAACAAATTGCATTACAAATGTCCTCATTAATTCCTACAACAGGCTTGTCCAGAGAAAATAAAAGTATGTCCTTAAAAACAGACAGACAGTTATTTCAAAATCTTGTTTGCTTCTTAGATTTCAGGAATTGAGGTTGTCTTGATTTCAACATAGACTTTACAAGAATAAGTTGTATTTGTAAAACTTTTTTAATGATGCATTTATGCTACCTATAAAATTAAATATGAAATGAAAAATGGACTTCAAATATGCAGATGAAAAGTATTCTACTTCAAGGAAAGCTGTAATCAGAAATGCATTAAACTTAATATAAATGGCCGTGTCTCTCACCTTGAAGAAAGAAAAATATGTCACGTACTTTCTCTTCTCTGTAAAAAATAAGTTTTTTTATCATGATTTTTCCAGCTTTAGAAAAATGTCTTGAAATATCAATAATTTCAGAAGAAAAAAATGAGTATGTTGAATAGAGAAAGCCAGACTGCATGGAATTCTCTATCACTTTTTTGGCTATCTGGATACTCTCCTAAAAACAAAGATTTTTCGTTGTTTTGTCTAAGGTTAAAAATAGTGTTTGATTATAAGCTTTAAATAATAAGATAGATCTTCACTATGAATTATTTTTACATTCCAGGGTTTTACTTTTAGTTTAGATCTAGATTCCAGGGTTTTACTTTTACCATATACATCCATGCAGTCCATCTCTGAAATAGCCTTTGCAAAAATGACAACTGAGGAAATTATGACAGTGAAAGAGATCAGACCTAACTGATTCCATCTTGCCTCTAACGTCTCAGCTGTCTTTGTTCATTTCTGGGCATAAGAAATTCAGTTTAAAGTTTAAACTCTGAAACAAAACTGATAATAGTCCTTTCCTGAAAAACCGCTTCTTGCCTAGGGACCAGTCTGCCTTTGTAGGACTAACAAATTAGCTACAAGATTAGAAATTACAATTGAGGAGCCATGCAGCCTTTGGCTGTAAGAGTCTGAACCTCCCCAATTGCTGCTGGGACTAACATCACTGGTGCAAAGCCTAAGATCAGTGCTTGAAATGTTTTGCAGACTCTGCGTTCTGATGCAGCAGATGACACCACCTAGGTCAATAATCTGGCTCAACCAGTTCTGCAATCCCACCCACGAACAGAAGTCAGCAAATACTCGCTTCAACCCCCTGTGATTTCATCTCCAACCCGACCAATCTGCACTCCCCACTTTCCAAGCTCATACCCGCCAAATTGTCTTTAAAAAATCTGACCCTCAAATGCTCCAGGAGACTGATTTGAGTAATAATAAAACCCTGGTCTCCCACACCGCCAGCTCTGCGTGAATTTTCTTTTACCATTGCAATTTTCCTGTCTTGATAAATCGGCTCTGTCTAGGCAGCCACAAGGTGAACCCACTGGGCAGTTACATTTCCATAAAAGGGAGGTTGCTTGTGTTAATGAATCACAAGTAAATATTGTCATTTAATTGAATTACTACTCCCATTCAAATGCATAATCATCCAAATAGCCTCTCTTTGCCACACAGAAGATTTATTCGAGTTGAAAAAACAGGTAATAAATGCAAAAGATGTATTTATCCACTCAGCAAACATTTGTGTAGTGTACCTATTATGTATTAGTTCATAAGGCAAGGTATCTGAGAAAGAGATTTTAATGGTGGGGAGATGTCACTATTTTATACATGATAGAAGGAAACATCTTTCTAAAATAACATTTGAGCACAGAAATTAAAAGAGAGCAAGTTATGTAGGAAAAAGCATTCAAGGAATGGGAACAGCAAATGCAAAGTCTCTGAAGTGGGCATGAACTTGTGATGTTTATCACAAGCAGCTTATCTTAGTAAGGGAAAGATGAGATAGAAAGAAAGGAGTAGATGAATGTGAATCACTTGTTTTCCCTAATATATAAAACAACAACAACAACCACAAATTATTTTGTTATATTCATTGCTTTTACCTGAGCCCTTGCTCTGGGAAAAATAGCAATCATTAAGAATCCCCACCCTGCATGTGTTGTATGCTGGGAAGTGGATCATGGCAAAGAGACATAAAACTCAGATAAAACTCACAGATACCTGCCTCCCTACTGCTTACCTATGACAGGATGAGACACAGACCTTCTCCACCCAATTTAACTCTTTGTCCCATAAATGACCAGGTGAACTGTTTTGGTTCTACTGATCAATTGAAACAAAATAATTGTTAACAAAAATTTGGTTGTTTCTCTCCTCCCAGACCCCTAAAATTTGACCCACCCTCAGTCTGAGCCAGAAGACAACCTCTCCTTAACAGCCCCTTTTGAGAGTAAGCCTACTTCAAGGTAAAACATTATCTGATCTGATCACATCACCCTCTCTCACCTCCCTTTCCCCAAGAGGACTCAGGATACTATACCACAAAATATGGCACCTTCCATTTGAGAAAACAGCAGAAGCAGAAAGGTTGCTCTCACTCTCCTCCTGCCCTTCTCCTCTGATGCAGGTCATAAGAGCCTGATTTGAGAGATGTCTTCCCTATATCTGGAGGAAAGGAACATCCTTATCTCTGTAGACATAGATGCACAGAGAGAAAACAAACAGGTCTTGCTAAGTTCCCCTCAGTTCATTACCATTAGATCATACCCTTTTGTCCTCCAATCATATTTCTCCATGACTGTTCACTTTTCACCAAGCCTAAGCATAAAAATATACAAGTTTACCTATTTTGGAGGTAAGACTCCTGTGTCATGTAAAATTTATATTACATACATTTGTACAATTTTCTCTTATTAATCTATCTTTTGTTGTAGAGGCTTTTAGATATAGTGAACTCTAAGTTTCTCTTTAAAGAATCAATATCTCAGTATGTTCAGCTCTCTTATTCTTTAATTCTCCATTTTAAAGTTTAACTTACTGGTTCTCTGAACCCCCTTGCCTCTAGTTTTGGCAAACAACTTTCCTGCCAGTTCTAATCAGTAGTTCACATCTGTTCCCTTGGTCACCTGCTTTGACCTGAGTCATCCCTGGTTACCTGCTCTGACCTGTTCTATAACCATCCTTCCCACCAAACTACCCACCCCACCACTCCGGTTCATACCTCTGCTCTCTTTAAAATAGCCAATCAGAATTAGTTTAGACTGTGCAATCCAACCCTAGCCAATTGGGGAACAACACAGCAGTAGGAGCTACCTATGTCAGGAATAAGAACCCCTTCCCCTCCCTTGTCCAAGTATGCACTCGCCATTGCTCTATTTGTGAGACACACCCTTCTATAGAAGTAAACTGCCTGGCTGAGAAATTTATATTCGAGTGCTACTTCTTTTGTGGCACTGAAAATTTATATAACAAGGTCTAAGCTATCAATCTAGTGATGGAGGAAGAAAGCATATTTCCTTACTCCTTGATCCCCACCTGTTTCTTTCTAGTTTGGTTTACTCCTTCTGTTAAAAAAGCTGCCCTTCCCTAACTTGAAGATACTTGCAGATCTCATGGTAGAAGCACAGCCTCTATTGCATTAGCATTCCTCTTCTTCATGTAGTAATCCTTTTGAGTAAAGTCTTCCCTTAACTAAGTCTACACTTGATCTTAGCCAAAAGGCTGAGAAGTGATTATAAGTCTAGATTTGTCTTTTATTTGACAATATCTAGGATAAGAAAATTCTAAGAGAGGAAACAACAAGTACAAACTCTCTGAGGTTAGAATGTGTCTGTGATATTTTAGAAAGCACAAACAGGCCATTGTAGTAGGGGCAAGATAGCCTGGGAGAAAAAGCAGCTGATGAATGTGAATCACATGTTTTCTCTAATATACGAAAAAAATTCTTTTGTGATATTCATTGTTTTCTCACCAAGTCTTCCTGACCCTTTGCTATTGAGGACTAAACTCTGATTTTTTTTTTTTTTATCTTGCCCAAATTCCTATCTTAGGTGTCTGGGGAGTCATGCCCTACAAACCATGAATTCCCATCAGATGGGTTTTATCTAACCCTATATATCATGACATTCCAATCTGACCTGGCATAACAAGACAAGGAAGAAAATCAAATATTTTACCCAAAAACATGTTTCTCTGCCATATCTTGAAATGGCCCTGCAAAGCCATCCTTTGTGGGAAAAATCCGCGTCTGTAAAGAATCTCTATTAACATAGCTAGATCTTTTTCTTCCAGGCCCTTGAAATCCTGAAGAGATTAACTAAAAGTCTAGCACCTTTTAAAGATCTGAATAGGAAACATCTGTAGCAATTGTCTCTAATTTGTCAGCTATTGTCTCTAAGGGCAGCCACTATAAGACTTCAAAAGAACCTTGGTCTCCACAATCTTTTATTTTAACCTGAACGTTTCCTTTCTGTGGATCCCAGGTCTTTAGACAAACTCAACCTATTGTCAACCAGACACCTACAGCCTGTAAGCCCCATCCAGGTCCCACCTTTCTGAACCAAACCAATGTATTTCTTAAATGTATTTGATCGATGTCTCATGCCTCCCTAAATTATATAAAACCAAGCTGTACCTCAACCACTTTGGACACATGTTCTCAGAACCTCCTGAGGGCTGTGTCACGGGCCATGGTCACTTATATTTGACTCAGAATAGATCTCTTCAAATATTTTACAGAGTTTGACTCTTTTCATCAACATTATGGTTTAAACATTTGTCCCTTCCAAAACACATGTTGAAATTTAATCCTCAATGTGGCAGTATTGAAAGGTGGGGTTTTAAGAGGTGACTGGGTCACCTATATTTCCCTATATTCCTTCATTTTCCTTTTAAAACACCTAGTTACCTCTGTGCATATAGAAATGGAGCTCAGCTCTTTCCCTGACTGTCAACAGTCACTGAATAAAATATGTTTTTACCACTTTGTCCAGCTTTATCTTTGGCAGTTTTATTCCTCTGTGGCAATGGTATACACTACTTTTCAAGTAGGAGGGGTAAACCCTAATGAGACATTTAACAAATTCTTAGAAGAACGTGCGAGCCTAATAAATTTTTAACAAACATAAATCATTGCCTGAACTGAACTTTCTCTCCCATTATATCATCTCAAGTTACGGAAGCAGGTTTGACATGGTAAAAGCCCCATAAAACGGCATACCTCGGCTTTCTGTTGAAACTGCTCTCTGTAACCCCTAATGTGACAGGCAAGCAGTCCAAACCCATGCCATCTTGGCCTCTGTGACTTGTAATAAGTAATTAACATCTGTAATTTTCACCCTACCCAGACAGTGTGTAAACTAACGCTTATCTTGACTTCTGTGAACCACTTAAGTAACAATCGGAATGTCCAAAGTCCCCTGGCCCTCGGAATGACCAGAGCCCCTCACCCTCATC
>CAUYQU010022401.1:0-26527 GCA_963574635.1 Cheracebus regulus
CCAGATACATAGGGCAAGTTCTTAATGACTTACAAAGAGACTTAGACTCCCACACAATAATAGTGGGAGACTTTAACATTACACTGTCAATATTACACAGATCAACGAGATAGAAAATTAACAAAGATATCCAGGACTTGAACTCAGACCTGGAACAACTAGACTTAACAAATATTTACAGAACTCTCCTCCCCAAATCCACAAAACATGCATTTTTCTCAGTATCACATTACACCTATTTTAAAAGTGACCACATAATTGGAAGTAAATCATTCCTCAGCAATTGCATAGCATTTCACAGGTTTAAATAAAATATTGGTTGGCTACTTATTTGTTATTTTCATCCCCTATTCCTTCCTGTCTCCATTGTTATGCGCAATTATTGGCATAAAAGAGGTTTTTAATACCCATTTTTAGACTGCATTCTAGCCTGGGCAATAGAACAAGAATCCGTTCTCTCTCCCTCTTTCTCTTCCTCTTTCTTTCTCTCTTTCATTCTTTTTTTTTTTCTTTCTTTCGCTCTTTCTTTCTTCCTTATTTTCTCTCTTTTTCTTTCTTTCAAAAAAAAAAAAAGATAAGGGGATTGGGGGTTGTGGAAGCCAAGGTTCTTGTCATGTAGACGAAGCTTCCACGTTCAGAGAAAATGGATATGAATATCTCTTATTGGACCTTAAAATGTGTCAGAGTCTCCAGAAAAGACCTAGTAAGAAAAGGGGATCCTCTACAGAATGTAAATTTTCCCCAGAAGAGACAGCTTGGCAGGGCTATTTCAAAATATGTCCAAAAATATATTTTGAAGGTGAAATACTTTGATTTCCATCAGGGACTGCTATCTGTCATGAGATGTTGTGCCAGAATCAGGTTGAAATCTGATGTCTTATTGCTACAAAGAATCTGTTAATGCTGGTCAGAGAGATTAATGCTGATCAGTTGTGTCTAAACTCCAAAGGGATCAGGGTTTTATGGGCATTGTGTGACCCCTCACTTCTGTCACAGCCTGAACTAGTTTTCAGGGTTTTCGGGGATCCTCTGGGTGAAGAAGGGGGTTGCAGTCAGTTGGTTAGAGGGGTTAGAATTTTATTTTGAGTTTACATTCTCCCCCTACTGGCCGGGATTTGTCAGAGGCAATATCAATGGTCACATTTTTATTTTGTCCCAAAGTGTTGCCAGGGTGACATACTTGCCTGTCCCAGGTCCATCCTGTCCCTTAGTTGGACACCTATGGTAAAGGGATTTAGACCCAAAGGACTTATAGCCAGTTTAAAGGTTCTAGGCCAGACAGGAATGGAGGTGGGCAGGCATTGACATCAACTCTTAAATGTTTTTTTTTTTTTTTTGAGACAGTCTTGCTCTGTCACCCAGGCTGGAGTGCAGTGGTGTGACCTCAGCTCACTGCAACCTCTGTCTCCTGGGTCCAAGTGATTCTCCTACCTCAGCCTCCCAAGTAGCTGGGATTACAGGTGTGCACCACCATGCCCGGCTAATTGTTTATATTTTTAGTAGAGACAGGGTTTCACCATGTTGGCCAGGCTGGTCTTGAACTCCTGATTGCAGGTGATCTGCCTGCCTCAGCCTCCCAAAGTGCTGGGATTACAGGTATGAGCCACTGTGCCCAGCCTAAAATTCTTTAAGTAATATAAAAGCCAAAAAACAAAAGCCAAAGGCAAGGCAACAAAATTGAACAATCTATAACTTCTATGCATTGAGCTACTGTAATCTTGGCTTTAGTTACACATTTGTAGATGAAACCACATTTTCACCTTGCCCTCTGCCTAGACACAGCCACACAGCCAATTTATCAAGACAGGGGAATTGTAATGGAGAAAGAGCAATTCACACAGAGCCAGCTGTGTGAGATACCAGAGTTTTATTATCACTCAAATTAGTCTCCTGGAGCATTCAGGGATCAAAGATTTTAAAGATAATTTGGCAGCTAGAGGCTACAGAAATGGGGAGTGCTAGTGGGTCAGGTTGGAGATGGAATCACAGAGGGGGTCAAAGTGAGGTCTTCTTGCTGACTTTTGTTCCTGGTGGGATCACAGAGCTGGTTGAGCCACATTACCAGTCTTGGTAGTGTCAGTTGATCCATCCAGTGCAGGATCTGCAAAACATCTCAAGCACTGATCTTAGGTTTTACAATAGCAATGTGATCCCCAGGAGCAATTTGGGAGGCTTGAACTCTTGCATCCAGAGGCTACATGACCCCTAAACCATAATTTCTAATCTTGTAGCTAATTTGTTAGTCCTGCAATGGCAGACTGGTCCCCAAGCAAGAGAGGGGTCTTTTTGGGAAAGGGTTATTATCAATTTTGTTTCAGACTCAAACCATAAACTAAATTCCTTCCCAAGGCTAGTTTGACCTTTGCCCAGGAATGAATAAGGACAGTTTAAAGTTTAGGAGCAAGAATGGAGTCAGTTAGGTCTGATCTCTTTCACTGTCATAATTTCCTCAGCTATCATTTTTGCGACGGTGGTTTCATAGCAATTAGCTATACAAAACATAAGTACTTCCTTAAAACCATTTAAGCTAAGGAATTTAGAAACTTTCGTTATGCCACAAGGTTTTTCATAGTCTTTTGGTAACTTGTCCTAAGATGGGTCATTAAAAAATTGCTTTAATATATCTAGCTGCATAAATATCATAACTGGGGGCACTATAGCCAGGAGGCTTCATCACTGGGTATCTGGATATTCTCTCAGTAATTTATTTTACTTCTATGGGAAGCAGAAAATTTTTATAGTTGAGATGGATGGAAAAGGGCCATGTAATGACCCAGGAGGCAAAGTTCGTTATTTTGCCAGTTAATTAGTCATCTGTGTTCTCAACCTTGATTTGTAAGGTCTGAACTAAGTCCATCATCCCTCAATATTGGCCCTTACAATTTCACCCCCTAACCTCGTCCATGGAAGTCCCTGGGCCTTGAGGGAAAGATGCTTTTATAGTTTTGGCAGCAAGGGGTTAGCAAGGAAAATATATCAGGCCCACTGGGATCCTAAATAATTTTTAAATGTTGGAGCTATCAGGTAGAAAGAGAAACGTAATATTTGATATTTTAATGGCTTAAAAGGAAAAATTGTGTGTGTTTTTTAATTCTGGAAAATAAATAATTAGCAAAGTTTTAAACAAGAAGAACATAAGCCTTGCCTAGTTCTGACAATGAGAGGAAGAGGAAACTCATAAGCAGCTAAACACATAAATTATCTAGTATTAAGGCATAGGACAAATAATATTAATTTAGATACAGGAAAAATTATTAAATGAGTATTTCTACCTTCCTATGTGAGCCTGGTCCAGTGTCACATGAAAGCAGTTTGTTGTCGTTCAACTTTTTTTTTTTTTTGAGATAGAGTTTCACTCTGTTGCTCAGGCTAGAGTACAATTGCATGATCTTGGCTCACTGCAACCTCTACCTCCCGGGTTCAAGTGATTCTTCTTCCTCAGCCTCCCAAGTAGCTGGAGTTACAGATGTGCACCACTGTGCCCGGCTAATTTTGTATTTTTAGTAGAGATGGGGTTTCACCACGTTGGCCGGGTTGGTCTTGAACTCCTAACCTCAGGTGATCCACCACCTTGGCCTCCTAAAGTGCTGGGATTACAGGTGTGAGCCACTGTGCCCAACTGTTGTTCAACTTTTATTTTAGATTCAGGGGGTACATGTGCAGGTTTGTTACCTGGGTATATTGTGTAATGTTGAGGTTTGGAATATGATTGATCCCATCATCCAGGTACTGAGCATATAGTATCCAGCAGTTCTTCAACCCTTGCCCTCCTTCATCCCTCCCTGCTCTAGTAGTCCCCAGTGTCTATCGTTGCCATCTTTATGTCATTGAGTACACACTGCTGAGCTCCCACTATAAGTGAGAACATGTGGTATTTGGTTTTCTGTTCTTATGTTAATTTTCTTAGGATGACGACTTCTGGCTGCAACCATGTTGCTGCAAAGGACATGATTTTGCTCTTTTCTATGGCTGCATAGTATTCCATTGTGTATAGGTACCACATTTTCTTTATCCAATCCACTGTTGATGAGCACCTGGACTGATTCCATGTCTTTGCTATTGTGAAAACTGCTGTGATTAACATACAAGTGCATGTGTCTTTTTGATAGAATGATTTATTTTCCTTTGGATATATAGCCAGCAATGAGACTGCTGCATCAAATAGTAGTTTTAAGTTCTTTGAGAAATCTCCCAACTGCTTTTCAACAGTGGCTGAAGTAATTCATGTTCCCTCCAATAGTATATAAGCATTCCCTTTTCTCTGAAGCCTCACAAACATCTGTTGTTGACTTTTTAATAAAAGTGGTGATGAAAGTGAGCATTCTTGTTTCAGTTCTCAAGGGAAATGCTTCCAGTTTTTGTCCATTCAGTGTGAATATAAGCTGTGGGGCTGAGTGGCATCTCACTGTGATTTTGGCTTACATTTTTCTCTGATAATGGTGATGTTGAGCATTTTTTCATGGTTTTTTTTTTTTTTTTTGCCATTTGTATGTCTTCTTTTGAGAAGTGTCTGTTCATGCATTTTGCCCATTTTTAAATGGGGTTTGTTTTTTTGCTTGTTTAATTGCTTAAGTTTCTTTAAATTCTGGCTATCAGACCATTGTCAGATGCATAGTTTGCAAATACTTTCCTCCATTCTGTAGGTTGTCTATTTACTCTGTTGATAGTTTCTTTTGCTGTGCAGAAGTGCTTTAGTTTAATTAGGTCCTACTTGTCAATTCTAATGATTTTTGTAATTGATTTTGAGGACTTAGTCATAATTGTTTCCCAAGGCAGATGTCCAGAATGGTGTTTCGTAGGTTTTCTTCTAGGATTCTTAGAGTCTGAGGTCTTACATTTAAATCTTTACTCCATCCTGGGTTAATTTTTTCATACAGTGAAAGGTATGGGTCCAGTTGCATTCTTCTGCATATGACTAGACAGTTATCCCAGTAGTATTTATTAAATAGAGAGTCCTTTCCCCATTTCTTGCTTTTGTCAACTTTCTCAAAGATCAGATGGCTGTAGTTGTGCAGCTTTATTTCTGGATTCTTTATTCTGCTTCATTGGTCTATGTGTCTGTTTTTGTACCAGTACTATGGTGTGTTGGTTACTGTAGCATTATAGTATAGTGTGAAGTTGGGTAATGTGATGCTTCTGGCTTTGTTCTTTTTGCTTAGAATTGAATTAGCTATTCAGACTCTTTTTTGGTTTGATATGAATTTTGGAATAGTTTTTCCTAGTTTTGTGAAAAATGGCATTGGTATCTTGATAGGAATAGCATTGAATCTGTAGGTTGCTTTGGGCAATATGGCCATTTTAACAATATTGATTCTTCCAATCCATGAGCATGGACTGTTTTAGCATTTGTTTGTGTCATCTATAATTTCTTTCAGCAGTGTTTTGTAGTTCTTCTTGTATAGGTCTTTCACCTCCTTGGTTAGATGTATTCCTAAGCATTTTATTCTTTTGGTGACTATTGTAAATGGGATTGTATTCTTGATTTGACTCTCAGCTTGAAAGGTTTTGGTGTATAGGAATGCTACTAATTTTTCTGAATTGATTTTGTACCCTGAAACTTTACTGAAGTTGTTTATCAGTTTCAGGAGTTTTTTGGTAAAGTCTTTAGAGTTGTCTAGGTACAAAATCATATCATCTGCAAACAGAAATAGTTTGACTTCTTTGTCTATTGGGATGCCTTTTATTTCTTTCTCTTGCCTGACTGCTCTGGCTAGGACTTCCAGTACTATGTTGAAAGGAGTGGTGAAAGTAAGCATGCTTGTCTTGTTCCAGTTCTTAAGGGGAATGCTCCTGGTTTTTGTCCATTCAGCATGATATAGGTTGTGGGTTTGTCATAGATGGCTTATATTATTTTGAGGTATGTTCCTTTGAAGCCTAGTTTCTTGAGAGTTTTTATCATGAAGGGATGTTAAATTTTATCAAAAGCTTTTCCGTGTCTATTGAGATGATTATATGGCTTCTGCTTTTAATTTTGTCTGGTGAATCACACTTATTGGTTTATGTATGTCAAACCAACCTTTCATCCCAGAAATGAAGCCTACTTGGTCATAATGAATTAGCTGGTTTCAGTTTGCTAGTACTTTGTTGAAAATTTTTGTGTCCATGTTCATAAGGGATATTGGCCTGCAGTATTCTTTTTTCATTGTATCTTTGCCAGGTTTTGGAATTAGGGTTATGCTGGCTTCATAGGGCAGGAGGAGGAGCTAGAAAGGAGTATCTCTTCCTCAACTTTTTGGAATGATTTCCATAGGATTAGTACCAGTTCTTCTTTTTATGCCTGGTACAATTCAGCTGTGACTCCACCTGGTCCAGGGTTTTTGGGGGTTAGCAAGTTTTTTGAATTACTGTTTCAATTCTGGAACCCCATTTTAGTCTGTTCAGAACTTCAATTTCTTCCTGATTCATTCTTGGGAGATTTTGTGTTTCTAGGAATTTATCAAATTCCTCTAGATTTTCTAGTTTGTATGCTTATAGGTATTTACAACAGTTTTTGAGAATGTTTTATATTTCTGTGGGATTGGTTGTAATGTCACCTTTGTCATTTCTGATTGTGCTTATTTGGATCTTCTCTTTTTTCCATCTTACTCTAGCTAGCAGTCTATTGATCGTGTTTATTCTTTCAAAGAATCAACTTTTGGTTGCATTGATTCTTTGTATGGATTTTGGGTCTCCATTTCATTCAGTTCTACTTTGATTTTAGTAATTTCTCTTCTTCTGCTAGCTTTGGGGTTAGTTTGTTTTTCTAGTTCCTCCAGGTGTGATGTTAGACTGTTAATTTGAGATCTTTCTAACTTTTTGAGGTAGGCATTTAGCATAATAAACTTTCCTCTTAACACTACTTTTGCTGAATCCCAGAGATTTTGCTATGTTGTGTCTCTGTTTTCATTTATTTCAAAGATTTCTTATTTCTGCTTTAATTTTATTGTTTATACAAAAGTCTTTCAGAAGCAAGTATTGATCTCTTCTTGGTATTGATCTCTGTTTCTATTCCACTCTGGTCTGAGACTATGGTTGGTGGTATTTCATTTTTTTTTAAATTGGGATTTGCATTATGACCAAGCATGTGGTTGATCTTGGAGTATGTTCTATGTACAGATGAGAAGAGTGTATATTCTGTGTTGATCAGTAAATGATCATCTATGATCAGAATCATTTGCAGATTTAAAAATATATTGCTAACATTAAACATTGATGATAAGAATTCATAAGAGAAATACGGTAATAAAGCATTGTTCACTTTAACTGGATTAACTATAAATGCACACAATTTTGCAATGAGTTCTAGTAATATAAGAACCAATTATAAAATACATGTTCTTTCACATAATTCAACTAGTTGAACATTTACATTTGCATATTCTTAGATATCAGTGCAAGTAGTAATACTCAGGAAATTTAGAAATTTCACTTCATTTGGCTTTTGCAGGGATTAAAAAACTAAATTCAAAGTCTTTCAGGATGTGAAATCTAACATTTGCATTTCTACTTCTCACCTAGGTAACATCAGGGAGAGGACCTTTTAAAATTCACAATACAACTTATTTTATTAAAGGGTTTTTCTTGACAGATAATATTAAGGGCATAGGCATTGGCATTTAATTTCCTTACATTTATTTACTTTTCTACTCTATATCTGTATATTATTTGAGAGCTTTGCCTGTAAAATTGCTTACTGATAAAGGCACATTGCTGCAAGCAAGATACCTGGAGGACAAATAAGGAGAACTCCTTGTGATAAAGGGTGTAAACAGATAAGATTAGAGAGCTTTTACTTCCTTGTTTTCCCTTTCCTCCCAAACCCCAAATCACAGCAAACACCAAAACAGCAGCTAATTTCAAAGCTAATTTGCTCCCCTCAGCTGCACTCTTGCCATGAGGGCTTCTGTTATGCATGTTTAAAACGAATTGGTCAACTGGGAAGGATCACACAAAATACACATTCGTACCCGGAACATATTTATCCTCCTGAGTACAAGGATTCTCAGGGACCCACGCCGATTTAGGATTCTGGCAAGATTCTTGGTCAGATAAAACCAATATCCAGAAGACAGTAATGCTTGAGAGTGAGGAGGAGCGTTACCTGAGCAGAATCAGTCGTCAGTGACGGTGGGTCCACACCACGGAGCTGGGCTGTGAAAGTCCTTCAGTTCAGGAAGGCACACCCTTGGCCTGAGCCACAGGGAAAGCTAAGCTAGTTAAAATACCAGATACTGACTCAGCTGAAACCAACATTTCTTTCTCTTAGGGTTAAAACAACTGAATTGTGCCTGGTAATTCCCTCGAAAATGATCTAATGAGAATCATTTGGGGGATACACTGATTGAAGTGGTTGTGTGCAGGAGAGGGTAGAAGGGTTCCCATCCACAGAGCAGATTTGTGTACAGGTTAGAAAATGCTCTGGTGTTCTTTTGAATCAGCATAGTGAAGACTCTAGGAGGAATCAGCAACTGGAGTTTGCTCCATCAGTGTTTAGTAGTCTGTGGTAGGCAAGTGCAGCCCCAGGGGCCAGGGTGCACATTTAACCCTGCCCTTTCGGAAACCCAGAGCACCCCAAGTCTTTCCAAGTGGATCTGGAACTATTTTCACCAAGCCAGTATATTGTTTTCCTTGACTTGTGAAAGCTGTGTGTCATCAAGATGAAATAAAGAGAAAACATCCTTGAAGAAACTAAAATTAAGAAGTAGGCTAGGCATGGTGGCTCACACTTGTAATCCTACCACTTTGGAAGGCCACGCTTGAGGCCAGGAGTTCAAGATAAGCCTGGGCAACATAGTGAGACCCCTGCCTCTACTAAAAACTAGCCGAGTGTGATGGTGTGCACCTATAGTCCTACCTAATCAGGAGGCTGAGGCGGGAGGATTGCTTAAGTCCAGGAGTTTGAGGCTGCAGTGTAGTTATGATTGTGCTACTGAACTCCAGCCTGGGTAACACAGTGAGATCCTGTCTCTAAAAAAAGAAAGGAAAGAAGAAGGAAGGAAGAAGGGAGGGAGGGGGGAAGGGCAGGAGAGGGGAGTGGGGAGGAGACAGGAGGGAAGGAGGAAGGGAAGGAGGAAGGGAAAGAGGAAGGGAAGGAGGGAGGAATGATGGAAAAAAGAAAGGAAGGAAGAAGAAAAAGAAAGAGAATGTCCATTATATGTGCACACATGGTCATTTACCCATCAGTCTCCAGATTACTTTAGAAAAACAGAACTCTAGAGAAAAAATGAGGGTACATAGGGGTTTCCAACTGGAGATTTCAAAAGAAGACCATGCTGGATTTCTGTCTTCAGTCATTTATAAGCTGGATGGTGCTGTCTTGTCCCTGAGCCACAGAAGGCAGTCACACAATCCACAGACCGCGAGAACGCACTGGGCCAAGGCTGCATGCAGGCCACCTGATGGAGTGGCTCAAGGCTCCCCTGTGTTTATTTGATAGAGTAATATGACTCTCTAAGTATTGATTAGAAGTCTTAGGATTGAAGGATTTCTTAAAGTCTTTATGACTACTAATTTTTGGCATGATGTGAATTTGCATATTATTGGGCCTGATCTGCATGTTTATTTTGTAACTCAGCAGGAAGCTTGAAGCTTGTTAACCAAAGTTAGATTTTACTGTTTTCCTATCCAAAAACATTTTGAAGAAAGGGCTTAGGTTTGAAAACAGGAATAGTATTTAAATTTGTATAACAACCTAGTAGTGTATTTTCCAAGTTTATTTACACGTATTGCATTTTATTCTTATAAGAATATAAACTTACCTCTTACATAGAGTTTTTGATATTCAATTTAGTAGTTTATTTTTTTCGCTCAGAAGTCATTTTTCTAAGTAGAATGTTAAAAGATTCATGCTTTTGAAGACTAATTTCTTTAGTCTATTTAAATGTATTAACATAAATTACAGAGTGCAATTTATAGCTTAAGTCTTTTTGCAAACATGGTGTTCTGTGGCTTGGAAGGTTTTCTTTTATTTTTCTGTCAGCCTGGAGGTCTTTTCATAAAGGGCTGGCACATTTAAATTATTGGAGGTGAGGCTTAATTTCTTAATTTTTCCCCCTGGGAGACATTGAATCTCTTTATCTTGGATTTACATAAGCTCTCAGTGGTCTATTGAAGCCATTATGAATAGGGAATCCACTAGAGAGACATTTTAGCTATATTTTCTATAAACCTACAGAGGAGGCCTAATTATTTAATAATTCAAAGTATCTTTGATATCAAACTCATGTCTTTGTCATCCATAGTGTGTCCAGACCAATCCTCCAGAAACAAGCAAGCTGAAAAATCTGTTGGGGTTCAGAATTCCCTTGGACTCCCCACTCTCAACCTCTCAATTCCTATCAATGCAAACCCAACACAGCTGGGCTTTTGCACAGGGGAGCAAATCTCTCACACAACAGAATACATTATTAAATTACTGGACAATCTGAAGATTCAGCAGTAGCATTTTTCCCCCAAGGAAAAGAAAGAAGAAACTATTCAGAAAAACACAAAGCCACCTGAGCATTAGTATCATACACGTATTTATCTTCTAAGGGGCATGAATTCCTTGTTTCTGGTGCGAAACAGCCTTCTGTGGTTCAGAGTTTTGCCTCTTGGATCCTCTAGGGTAACTTCACTTAGCTGGAACTTAATTCCAACAGAAAGAAAACACTCTAGCTTCAAATTGAATAAAATTCTATTTTTAAATTTTATTTATTTATCTGTCACCCAGGTTAGAGTGCTGTGGCTCATTCATAGCTCACGGTAACCTCCAACTCTTGGGCTCAAGCAGTCCTCCTGGCTCAGGCTCCAAGTAGTTGGAATCACAGGTGTGTGCCACCACACCTGGCTAATTATTTTTTTCTTTCTTCTTCTTTGTCTTTTTTAATTTTTAATTTTTTAAAAAAAATTTTAGTAGAGACAAGGTCTCCCTATGTTGCCAAGGCTGGTCTCAAACTCTTGGCCTCAAAAGATCCTCCCGCCTTGGGCTCCCAAAGTGCTGGGATTGCAGGCATGAGCTACCATGCCTGGCCCAGATAAAATTCCAACCCAGAATTGGAATATTACAAATCCAGCCTAGAAGCATTCATTCTAAGAGTCAGAGGCACAAGAGCTCTTCCGATCTGCTTGGCTGGCAGGTTCACAGATTGGACTCTACCTGTATTCTGTGGATTCATACCCAAGAATACCTGGGAAAATCCACAAGACAATTTCTATTCACGGTAGAAAACAGAAACTGTAGTTTTTGCTTCCTGACGCTGTGTAGATGTTCTTGGCCCACCGCTCCCTAGTGCTCCTGTTTCATGAGCTGATTAGAAACAAATCGAGACAGGTATATGCTCAGTTAAGACCCAAATGCATTACCATTGCCTGAGTTCCCTTCCAAAAATAGAGCCTGACACAAGGAGTTGCTTGAAGAGGATTTATTTGGGAGGTAACTTCAGGGTGCAAAAGTGAAGAACTAGTAGGGTGACCAGCTGTTCGTGCTTTGTGGAGACTGCAGGGTTTCCTAATATGTGAGATTTTCAGTGCTAGAATTAGAGAAGTCACAAGCAAACTGGGATGAGTTGGTCTCTACAGGAACTGGGAAGCTAGACCCAGAGAAATAAAATAAAATAAAACCAGTTCAAGCCAGTTCAAGGAGGGGCTAATGAGTTGGTTTGATCCCATCAGACTGTGTAGAGGCACCCCAAAATTGTCCACCAGAAGGATGGAATTGGGGAGCATTTATCTCCTGGTTCCTAGCTCCTCTTAGCAAATGTCCCTTGCTAATTCCTCCCACACTCAGGGCTCGTATGCATGAGTGCCTGTGAGTTCCCACAGGCATTTCCCACTGAGGCTTCAGAGAAATCCTGGGCAGAAGTGAGAGAAACACACTGCAGCTGAGGCACGCTGCTTTTGGGTTATGCCTACACAAATCTGGTGGCTACAGCAACGGCTGGGTTCAAAACTGGACTGACAGGATGTGAGTGTTGCACAAGAAGCGTCCAATACATGAGGGTGAGTTTTAATTTCCTCTGATTGCCTCATACTTAAGTTCAGCATGGGATCACCAAGCTCTGCTCTTAGCTTCCCATTCATTTATTAATTTAAATGAAACAAAATTCTCAAACTCTTTGTTTAAACAAGAAATCCAGCAGAGTAGTTTTATTTCACCTTGTGTATATAGAAGAAGATGCATGCCAATGGTCTCTTCCTGGCTAAAAAGAGAAAATTCTTGGATATTTGTACTTCCCCCCAGCCCCTCTCCCATAAAAAATGAGGATGTTAATTTAAATGTCATCAGCAGTGCAAATTGTTATTAATTGAGACAACCAATCAAGATCACAGACTTTTTAGAAGTTAGGACTTACTGTCACTAGACATAGCAACAATCTCTGAAGCCCAGGTGTGCTGCAAAAATCCTTTTTGAAAATCATATTTGCAAGGATGATTTATATGTATTTTTTATTTCCATAGTTCTTTTAAACTTTTTCTTATGGAAAAATTTTAGAAATAAGCAAAAGTCAAGAGACTAGTATAATGAATACTCCTGTACCATGAACAACTATCAACTTTCAGCCACTCATTTTCCATCTCCCTCGGTGAAAAAAGACATGCAGCCCCAAGCAACAGAAAACCTAATTATATAGTCAGAAACAAATAAAAGCATGATTAGTCTCAGATAATATCCCATCTAGAGATCTGCAGTTCTGGGCTGGTGTAAAATTGACTAATACCTTCAAAAATTCAGCTCCTTCTATTATTTTGTTCCTCCATCTTTAGAATGTGGCTGCAATATAGTTGCTAAACCTCCAGAAATCACACTCTTGTTCCAGGAAGAAAGAATGCAGAAGGATGAAAAGGACCAAATGATGTGCCAACTGCCTCAGGTTTCCTTTGAAAATCTTTCCCTGAAGCTCCACCCAGCAACTCTGACTTACATCTCTTTGGCTAGGACAGGATCACATGATCTCTCCTTGGTCCAAGGGAGTGTGAGAGGTAATTTTAGCTGGGGACATAGCTGCCCTGAATTAAATCAGGGTCCTGTTTGTCAGGAAGAATGGGTCTCTGCTCTTTTATCCCTGCTTTCCTGTCTGCTTTGAATGCCTTCCCCTCCCTTGACCACTCAAGTTATTCCTTTATTTAACAAATGTTTTTTAACATTCACTCCCTGCCAGTCCCAAGTCCAGGTCCTGGGGCTCTAAACGTTAATAAGAAGTAGTTTTTGCTCTTGAAGAGATCCTATTGAAACCAATCCAATAGTTTCATAGTTTTTTTTTTTTTAATAAACATAAAAATTGACCCTCCTGGTCTTAAAACTTGAAATATATTTGTTTTATCTGAGTTCCTTCCTCAGGAAAAGACCTTCAGGCCTCTCCAAAAAAAAAAAAAAAAAAAAGTATCAGAGAACAGATCAAGCATCCAGAAATAATGTGCCAGGCCCCTCAGATTGCTTCCCTGCCCCTTTCTAGTTTCTGCTTTCTTATGCATTGTTATATTCTTCCCTGATACATAAACCCCTAGTTTTAGCCAGTCAGGGAGATGGATTTGAGACTGAGCTCCCATCTCCTCAGCTACAGCACCCATGTAAAGCTTTCTTCCTTGGCAATACTCGTTGTCTCAGTCATTGGCTTTCTGTGCAGTGAGCACAGGACCTAGACCAAACCCCTGGTGTTTTAATAGCAGGAAGCCAATACCAATGTCTAACTTGATAAATCCAAGGTCACACAAATGCATTATTTAAAGACATAAAAGTAACTGTTTTAAGATATAAAACCAGAAATGGTTCAAAGGGGTTGGTTGTCTCTGGAGACCAGACTGGGGACAGGGAAGTGGAGAAATGGGGATTGTCAAGACCGTTATACATGATAAGCTCTTCTGTACTGCTTGGTGCTTTTTTTCTTTTTTTTAACCACATGCCCATATAATTTTGATAAAATATTTTAAAAAATACAGCAGGAAACATCTTTGAGCATAAAGAATTGTTGCCATTTTTTGTTATGTTCTCATGTTGTATTCTTAGAATTTCTGTGTTAAAGATTGCTGATACAAATTTATTTCCAGAAAGTGCAGGTTGTTAAATAGAGTGACATGTAAACTCTCAAATACATAACAGGTACTCAGTACATATTAGCTAGAAGCAAATAAATCACTCAGTGCTATCTCCAGATTCCAACCCCTTCCCAGTAGCTGCCACAATTAAGTGTAGCTCTCTGGATGATATCCCTCTGGGCTTTTGCTAATACAAATACCACTGCAGCGAGCAGCCTGTGCCAATATCAATTCCAGTTTTTGGCAGTGTATACTTGGAATAGATTCCTAGAAATGGGTAAATGCACATGTAATTTGGCTAGATAATGTCATGTTCCCTTCCACAGGGATTGTAGCATTTTCTGCTTCCTCAGTAATGTGTGAGCAGGCTTTTCCCCACATCTGCACCAAAAGAAATTACTATCCAACTATAGAATTTATGTAGTGAGAATTAATCTCTCAGTGTAGTTTGAATTTATACTTCTGTAACTGCCACTGCCCATTTCAAGCTTCCTTTGCCCTTTCTCAGCACTTCAGTTGGTCTAGCTGCTTGTTAAGTGGTGATGCAGGCCTTGTCCCTGAAGGCTCTGAACCCTTGGTCACCTTGCCCTTGTCAAGCCATGGGTCCCTCATCACCCATTCAGTGTTATTACAGCCTGTAGATGCACCAAGATGCATCCCCTGAGCTCCAGACATTCGCCTTTATATCCATGTTAAGTGTCTGCAACCATACCTCTTCATGAAAATCAGTGTCAATTATACTCTGCCAGCATAGTAAATCTGTTTTTGCCTTCTGAACCACTGGTCCAAAAGTGGCAAGGTAGCGGTCTTATCTTCAGATCAAGTGGACCCCTTCTGTGTCTCCTGATGGAAGAGCTCACCTCTTCCTGCAAACCAGGACTTCTATCCAGCAGAGCCTAAAATTGTAGAAGCACAAGGCAACATTTCTGCAAGTAGGTCACTGGAAATGATGGTAAGAGGAGCCACTCCTCCTCCTGCCCTTTGGTTCCTGAACCTCTTTATTCCAACAAATGAAGACAGAGCGCCACATAACAGCCATTGGTTCCATGTATATTTCACACCCTCCAGGTGTGCTGACCCTTCGGGATGTCATCTCTAGGCTAGTGCCTTTGCTGAGCCTTTCAGACCAGGTAATTCCAGATGACATTCTACAGTGGGGCCAAAGGATCCTGTGGGAATGTGCCCACTGTCATATCTTCTTCCCCATAAAGTGAGGGCTCTTAGGCTGAGGCAATGTGGGGCAGGGTTCTGTCTCAGGAAATCAGAAACACTGTGAGCTCTGCGTTAGTGCTGGCAGAGGTGCTGTAGGCAGGGAAGGCAAACCCACATCCAGAGATAGTTTAAGTTTCTTTTTTTTTTTTTACACTGAACATAGAGGTTTTTAATTAAATCATTTCAGAAACCTCAATACAACTCTTATGAAATGCAACCAAACTCAAATGGTTGCAGTAAAACTTACTTTTATATTATTGACATATGAAGACTAGTTCATAAAATACATCTCCCAGCAAAGAACAAACTAAGCCTGATTTGCTCCACAAGTTGTTCATGGCAGCAGCCATTTTTGGCTATTTAACAGACTTCTATATCATAATACACACATCAGGCTGTCTAGTTAATAGGACAGTCTACAATAGTATTTCCACAAAGAAAAAAGGGAGGGTTGGACAGGCATGGTGGCTCACGCCTGCAATCCCAGCCCTTTGGGAGGCCGAGGCACGTGGATCACCTGAGGTCAGGAGTTTGAGACCAGCCTGGCCAACATGATGAAATCCCATCTCTACTAAAAATACAAAAAATTAGCTGGGGGTGGTGGCAAATGCCTGTAATTCCAGCTACTCGTAAGGCTGAGGCAGGAGACTCGCTTGAACCGGGAGACAGAGGTTGCAGTGAGCCAAGATTGCACCATTGCACTCCAGCCTTGGCAACAGAGCAAGACTCTGTTTCAAACAAACAAAAAAAGGAAGCATCATTTAAGCATATCACAGCAATCGAGGCTGCAGCTCAAAATGGCACAACCAGCCTGAACCCAGAGACAGTTTAAGTTTCTGTAAGGAAAAAATCACTTCCCCTTCCATGTTGGAAGAGGTCTGATATAATCAATTTATTCGATCTTCTCCAGAGATGGAGCCTTCCTGGGTACTCCATTGCTGGCCCATTAGATAATTGGCGGAGGCAGTGGTTACGGCAGCCTTGGTGAATGGGAGCCAGTGCTTGGCCTCCATCCCTGCCATTGTCACTACTCCATTCATGAGTCCATTGCTCAAGCACAGGAGTGGTTAAGGACAGAGGCTGGCTGACGTCTACCAGAGATGTCACCCTGTCCAGCAGCTTGCTGAGTACTTCTTCTGAGGTAAAGGCTTCCAAGGGAACACCAATGTGAGACACAGACGTCTTCACTCTCGGTGTCCTCTTCTGCAGGTCCATTCCTGTGCCTCTTCCCAGTCTTCAGATGGTGCACCTTTCAGTGGCCAGCCAGTGACCCGACACTGCTCAGGAGTCAGTACCTGAGTCAGGAGTCTCTACCTTAGGCCACTTCTCACTTCACAAAATGCTTACAACCAAATGCACTGCTCTTTGCCCACTAGGAGGATTTTCCTTCGACACTGCCTTTAGTGACCCCCTGCCTGGGTTTATCGTGTGGCAGCAGTTCATTTTCAGCTCACATCAGCCTACAGGTGAGCCTATCCATACAGGAACCAGGCCTGGATGTTTTCTTCCTCCATCATCTGGTCACAGGGATGCCCCATGAAGCCCTAAGTGTGAGCTGCAGGAGAGACATCAGTGCAACAGGTTACATGACGGTGGCTCTGAGCCACCTGCTTGTGTGACTAATTTGTGAGTTCTGGAGCTCCTCAGGCCTGGATGTACCACTTCCATCAGACAGTGGATTGCTGCAGTGCCTGACTAATCTTATCATGACTTGATGAACCTAACTATATCCAGCTTATGACAGGCAGCTCCTGTCTCGAAATCACTTGGTGTCTGTTCTATGGTCAGTGACCACTGGGGCCTAGAAGTACACCTGAAGCTTCTTTTTGAATGCATGGTTCTCTGATGCAGAAGGGATGGCCTAGCTAGAGGTCTGTGCCGTCATCTCCTACTGGGACCTGCCAGAGACTCCACCCAGCAACTCTATCTCCATGGATACCTCTAGCACTACAGCCAAATAGCAGACCAGCTTGCACTGCAACCTGGTCCTAATGCAGAGCCCTCTCTTCCCCTGGGCCTCACTTGAAGTTAAATCTCTGACTACTTGGTGAATGGATTGGGATAATATTCTCAATGCAGCATATGCTGCCTCCGAAATCCAAAGTACCCATGAAACACGTGTGTCTTGCATAGAGATAAGGAGTGTCAGGTGCAATAACTTGTTCTTTAACTCAGAAGGGATGTCTCAGCATGTCTCAGACCTGGACCCTCTCCAGCCTTCACCTATGGAGCAGGCTCCTGAATCTTTGTAGGGTTTATCTCCCATCCTCTGACACATATGTGTCTCGTTAGGACCTTCAGCATAATGCAATATTCCTATCTTCCAGGTCCAATTAGCATGATGTCACCAATATAGTGGATCAGAGTGATGTTCCACAGAAAATCAAGATGAGCAAAGTCTTAGCAGATTATATTGTGACAGAGAGGAGAGTGAACATAGGCTTGGGGCCATGGCTGTGAGTGAGTATCATTACCCTTTCCATATACATGCTAACTGTCTTTGGTTACTAATCGATTACTAAGGGGGATTGAAAAAGAACACATTAACAGAGTTAAAGCTGAGACGCCAGAGACTGTGCTGATCTAGTCCAATGAAGATACTGTCTTCATCATAAAAGCAGAATTTCAGGCTACCACGTGAATCCTGTGATTACTACATCATCTGCTGGATGATCCGCATGGATTTTGGAGATATTAATATGGGTGAATTAAATGGGGAATGCCATGGGGACCATCACCCCTGCATCCTTTATGTTTTAAGGATGACATTAATTTCTGAGCCCAAACAAATTTCCAACCTTCAGATTCAGGACTAAATAAATGGCTTTAATTTTAAGCTACTATTTGGGACATGGAGCCATGCAGCCAAAACTGCATTGGATATGCATGTTGGGAATACAGAAGCAAGATCTGGGCAGGGAGTGTAGATTTCAGAGCCACAAGGTGAAGTCGAGGGAGTGGGTGAAACCATCCTGGAAAATATGTAAGATAGAAACAGCTTGGGATTCCAAAATGCCACATTCCCAACCGAGTTCAGTATTCCCATCTCAGAAAATGCCACCAGCATCTACCCCGGCAGCCAAGAGGGAGACTGAGCCTTTCACAGCACAATCATGTCTTCGGTGGTCTAGACCTGCCGGCTTCCTCTCCCTCCTTCAGGCACCCTACACTCCAGCAAAACAGAACTCTCTGATGCTCCTAAAATGTACTATGCTCGCTTCCCAGGACCATGCTATTACCCATGCACCTTCTCTGTCTGGAATGCTCTTCTCAGATCCTTCTTCATACATTTAACTGCCGTTTCCATCTCATACGTCACTACTTCTGGGTAGACTTCCATGACCACCCTCCACCAAGAGTTAGCTTCTCCTCCTTCCACATCCTTCTGTGCACACACCACCATAGCACACAACATTGAGACGATTGCTTTATTTCTGCCAACCTTTTCCATCCTTGCCACCAGACTGAGGCAGCCTGACAGACATGGACTGAGCCTTTTATATCTCTAGGCATCTGTGCTTATATATAATCAAGAACTTAGAGTGTCTCCCTGGAAACAAATAAATCTAAGCTGGGTCCTACATAGGGAGATTTCAGAATGGCCAGTCTGAGTTAATATCAAGTCTGGTTTCTTTTGCCCCTCTTCCTTCTACAGAGTGTATAGTGGTCACTGTTGATGGACTAATGGTACACTCATTTGCTCATTGTGAAGACACTTTTCCTTTGTCTCCTTAACTACAGAGGCTGAAAACCTACAAAGTTGATTTCACAGGCTCTCCTGCATTTAGGTGTGGCCACATAACAACATGTGGCCAATGAGGTGAAGCAGAAGTTTGCTAGAGGCTCCTGGGAAAGCTTTCACTTTTCTAATCAAAAGGACATTGGTGCTGACCTTCGCCTTTCTACTGGAATAGAGATACAAAGTCTGAAACTTCACCAGCTGTCTTGCACCTTGAGGCAACAAGCAAACATACTAAGGGTGATCTGGGTCCCTGAGGGCTCTCAGATGCTCTGACCCAGCCTCAGGGACCTGTCTCCAGACCCCTCCTGATGTGAAGTATCTAAGTGTCCTGATGGTTGAAGCCATTCCTAACTGACACGGAGCACCCAGAGCTGCAGGAACAAGCTGCCTGAAGAGTATTCAAGTCAAGGTCATGCTGGAACAGCCTTAAAGAGAAACCTATCCATTAACAGATAGATGGGGGCTTGTTTCCCTTCAGCTCTTGGTGCTGTGAGGGAGACCTGGAAACAAGAGATGCAGCCTCCCTTCTGAAAGTGTTGACAGTGGAGTGGGACGTGATGTGATGAAAGAACACACTCAACAGTACGCAGTTCATTGTTGGATACCATAAAGCTCAGGGGCTCTGCAAAAGGGAAGCGCCTTCGATGGCGAAGACTTCCTGGAGGGTGAGAGGCTGGACCAGGGCTTCAGAAGTCGAGTAGGATGTGTTGAGCTGTCATTAGCCCATCTGTGATCTCTGCCTGGAGAAGCAGTTGAGCTGAAGGAGGCGAGCTGCTTGGCGAGCCCCCAGCACGCAATAGAGGCTGGGTGAGTGTCAACTCCCTGCTGATCCTCCGCACAAGATGGTTTAGAAAAATGTTTTTCTCCTCAGATTCATTCACTCAACAAATATATTTATTAGGCCTTCACTACAGATGAGAAACTGTTGTAGATGCTATAAATATACCTGTGGACAGAACACATGCAGTTCCTGACCTCAAAAAGATTCCATTCTGATGAGGGAGACAGGTGATAAATTTTAAAAATCCCCAAACCTCAAAGCTGGAGGGGGCAGGATTAATAAACTCAGGACTGGGCAGCTTCCTTTCTTTCTTTGAAGGCTTTGCCTTCCCTGATGGGTTGCACATGTGGGTTATGCTGCTGTCCAAGCAACTCATTAGACAGCCTTGCTTCCTGGAGCACATAGGAAATAATGGCCTGGCGAGGGTACCAGCTGTGGGTGCCTGTGTAGCCTCCACACTGCAGGCCAATCCTGTGTCTCTTCATCCAGAAGGGCCCTTTCCTTCTTCCTCTACTTGGGGAATCCTTCCTCCTTGGCCAGAGCTGAGCCAATTGCAGTTGATCATCCTAAATTGTGACACTCTGCAGGGTAAAAGGGGGCACTGTTATAATCACACTAAACAACAGGCAAACCAAGATGTGTGGTCTCCTATCCAGAGCCCAATTCTGACCTCTCATCCTCTAGACGTCATTCCCTATGTTAGATCAGCATTTCCTAAACTGTGTTGTTTAGAATATCTGGGAGACCTCAATGGGAGTTTCAGAAAAACAAAAAACAAACCGAAAATCCCACATTAACCCGAGACAAATTTCCTTACTGCAGGACTCCCAAAATTAATATGTATTGGTAAGAGTATAGCATGTCATGTTTCCCAAACTCATTTGACCACGAAGCCCTTTGTGTAGAGAGCATCTCATGGAAGTAACATACTTTGAGAAATACTGTCCTAGACAAATAGAATTGTTCCCAGTGTTTATACTTATGCCTGTCCTGGTGTTTAGTATTAATGTATAAATATTAGGACGAAGATGGGCTCATGTCCAGCACTGCCTCTTTCCAGCTGGGTACCATTTTGCATCAGGATGCTTTTAGCTGCAAGTAACAGATATCAGTAGGTATTATGGTTTATTACTCTTGTCAACTAATGAGAAATAAAACCAACACTGTAGAGCGGCAAACACAAGAGAAGCCTTTTTAATTAGGGTCTTAAGGATTGCAATTTGGGAGTCACAAATTTAGCAAGCAGTGAAATCGTGTTCTGTCCAAGTGAGGTTGAGCAGGAGCTTATGAAAGTTTATTGTAAGCCTACACAAGGAGAAGAATTTGGCAGTGTCCATGTTGATGTGGCTGGCTGACAGTTTAGAATGCCTCTTAGGTGATGATTAGCTGAATTTGACATGACTGTCTCCCCAGGAGATTTATGATCAGTCCTAGTATAAAAAGTTCAAATTAAATGCAGCTGCTTTTTTTTTGTTTTGTTTTGTTTTGGAGATGGGGTTTTGCCATGTTGGTCAGGCTGGTCTCGAACTCCTGACCTCAGGTGATCCACCCATCTTGGCCTCCCAAAGTGCTGGGATTACAGGTGTGAGCCACCACACCCAGCCAAATGCAGCTGCTTCTTAAGAATGTTGATGACTTGGCCCAGTTGAACAGGTGAAATTCCAGCTGAGTGTGTATCTGATTGGGGCCCAACTCCTCATGCTCTCCCAGCTCCTTTTTAGAGGCCTCTGACATAACCAACTCCATTTTGGATTTCATTTTACACTCTTATAACAAGAACTCCTGAGAACTCTCCCGGGTTCAAGTGATTCTCCTGCCTCAGCCTCCTGAGTAGCTGGGATTATAGGCACCCGCCACTACACCCAGCTAACTTTTTGTATTTTTAGTAGAGATGGAGTTTCACTATGTTGGCCAGGCCGATCTCGAACTCCTGACCTCGTGATCCACCCGCCTCGGCCTCCCAAAGTGCTGAGATTACACGGGTAAGCCACCACACCTGGCCTCTAATTCTTTTAAATATGGTTTCTCCAACATGATGTACAAGCTAATTCCTGGTTATTCTGAATATATTTTATTCCTCAACAAGGCAAATTGTCTGAAAGCAAGGGATGCTTGTTGACTTTTACAAAGATTATTACCTAAAAAGAACATATGTGAAAGAAGATACAGATACTAATAAGTTAATCAATGTATGTCTTTGCACATTGTCTTTTGTAAAATGCCCCAAGAAATGATGATTCTTTAATCATAGTAACTTGAGTGTGAGTATGTGGTTCTTGAGCCCAGAGCCTAAGCAGTTTCCTTATGGAAAAATTCCCCAGTTGAGTTTTCTTCTTTCAAATTACAATTGCCTTTAGTCACATGACCAAAAGGATCAGGAGACGTGTCCTTGTTAATGACCAGCTTTTCACTCCCGTGGAGGGATCATGGGTCCACTTTCCATTCCAGGTCCTTCAACATCCAAACATTCTGTGTCAACAAGCGGTATCAGATATTTCTCAGCTTTGGTGAATCTTTGCTTGTTTCTGCTGCACTGACTCACAGTCAGTCAGGATCCAGGCAGAGCCTGTTTTCAGGAGGTCTATTGACCCCTCCTTTTGGATGGCCCTCTCTTCAAAATCTTTAGCCTCACTTCTGGCATTTGCAGTATTTATTTATCCAGTAATCCATCTTTCATCAGGATTTGCTTCCTGTTCTCTTCCAGCAGAGATTTGGCATCTGGGTACTCAGAGCTTCCATGAGGTCATCTTCTGAGAGGCGGAACAAGTCTGAGTAGCCAACACTTTATATAATTGCCATTCTTTGATTAACAGTTCTGCTGCCTTTAATGTTAATGCCGATCTCTCTGGGTGTGGTGGCTCACACCTGTAATCCCAACACTTTGAGAGGCTGAGGCGGGCAGATCACATGAGGCCAGGAGTTCCAGACCAGCCTGGGCAATGAGATGAAACCCCATCTCTACAAAAAATCCAAAACAATTAGCTGGGCATGGTGACACCCACCTGTAGTCCCAGCTACTCGGGAGGCTGAGGTGGAGAATTGCTTGAGCTCGGGAGGTGGAGATTGCAGTGAGCCAAGATCATGACACCGTACTCCAGCCTGGGTGATACAGTGAGACCCTGTCTAAAAAAAAAAAAAAAAAAAAAAAAAACAGTTGACTTCAGCTGCCATCACTCAGTACCACAAACTCAGTACCACTAACTGAGTGATTGCATCATCTCATGATCAGCCACCATGATGAGTTTGCCTCCTCTAATTATGTACATCTCTCATCCAATGTCCCTTTCTTACAAATGTAATCTCCAGGCTGGGTGCAGTGGCTCCATGCCTGTAATCACAGCATTTTGGGAGGCCAAGGCAGGCGGATCACTTGAGGCTGGGAGTTCAAGACCAGCCTGGCCATCATGGCAAAACATCATTTCTATAAAAAATACAAAAAAAAAAAAAGCCGGTGTGGCGTTGCACCCCTGTAGTCTCAGCTACTCGGAAGACTGAGGCAGGAGAATCGCTTGAACCCAGGAGGTAAACATTGCAGTGAGTTGAGATCACACCACGGCACTCCAGCCTGGGTGACAGAGCAAGACTTCCATCCAAAAAAAAACAAAACAAGGGTCAATATGGGTGATTAGACTGAAGTTCATCAAAACAGCCATCGTAGTAACCATAATCCAGGTGTACATTTAAGAGGTTAGGTGATGCAAAACAGCCAGTTGTAATATGCGTTTCTCAAGGGGTCAATAACTGTAACATCTTTCTTATCCAATTTATTATAAAGTGTACAACTCAGGAATAGCCAAGTGGAAGAACGGCATCATGTAGGAAGGGGTGTGGAGCTTCGATGCCCTCTCCAAGTGTGCCACCCTCCCAGCACCTTGACGTGTTCACCAGCCCCAAACATCAACCATGGTGCCCTCTTCATCTCTCTACACTCTTCCCACAGTTGTGCATCCAGCTTAACTTCTTTCCCATTAATCTCCAGCATCTGGTACAGATGGCAAGCATTCATTAAACATTTTTTAAATGAGTACATGGTGACAGCTGACATTTCTGCAACCATTATGGTTTATAAAGAACTTTTGTCTGAACTCAGGATTTTCTCCCCCAGATCTGGTCCTCTTTCATGACTTCTTCTCCTAGAAAATATCACTGACATCTATGTAGTCACACAAACCAGAAAACAGAGAGTCACCAACCCCTCTCTTTCCCTTCCACATATCACATCCAGCCCATGACCAAGAGCATCTCAAATCTGTGCGTTTCTCTCTCTCCTCCATGACTTCAGGCCAAGGAACGATTGTGTTCTCACCTGGGCTGTTGCAGGAGCCTCCTGCCTGGTCTTCCCATCTCACTGAACCTGTCACCAGACTCTTCTCTGTGCTGCAGACACCAGATTCTGATCAGGTCACCTGCCTACTTAAAACCCTTAATTTTCACTCCTTTTGGGATAAAGCCTGAACTCTTTAACACAGCCTGGCCTCTGCCTGCCTCCCTTGCCTCATCTTACCAACAATCCTCTCTTTCATACTCTACAGCCACCCCCAACCATGGACGCTCCATCCCCCTTCCTACAGACTTGTCCTGTGCTTCTTCCATTTGGGTATTCCTGAGTGTATCCTTTATAACAAATTATTAAAGCTTCTTTAAGTTCCTCCTTCTTGTCGGGCTTCATCCTGCCTCCAGATCTTGGCACAAACTATTTCTTCCCCCTTTGCCTCTTAGACCTCAGGTGTTAGTGCAGGCGTCTCTCCCTTAGTGTGACCCATCTGACCACCATAATTAGGTCAAATCCTCCTCACATAGACTCTTGTGGCATCATCTAGTTTTCCTTAATGGCCCAGTTGCAGTTTTATTGTTGCTTTGGTTTTATTTGATTTGTGTCTGTTTCTCTCTAGTCTGTGGGCTTGCTGTCTTGTTTTGTTGACCTCTGCAGACCTTCCAGTGCCTGGTCAGGGACAGCACATAGTATGTTTTCAATAAACACATGTTGAATGAATCCATTAACATTTCACTCAGGTTATTGTGAGCTCCCTCAGGGCAGGATGCCTGCCTTAATGCTCTCTCCCCTTTCCCCTAGCAGCCAGCACAGGGCTGGGCTGGGAAGTTTGTAATGAGCATTCTGCAAGGGATAGATGGCCACCTGGTTGATGGATGGGTCTGTAGAAACAACCTGTCAGGGAATGAGGCAAGCAGGCCAGGAAACATGAAAGAGCTGCAGAAGGATGTGGTCTAAGGTGGCTGCAGCCATGGCCTGTTTGGGGAAGGAGGGTCTGGAGCACAAATCATAGATGGCACCGAGCAGTTGCACCACCTTGAGTCAAGGGGACCAGACATTTCTGTGTACATCCCAGATAGTCTTCAGGGACTGGGCTATCCTGCCAGCTGGACCCAAGATGCCAAGCTGGAAAATGATGGTCATCAGCTAAGTCTCCTCCTCCCTTCCATCCGTCTGTGTCCTGTGACCTGAGGGGTCCCTCCCTGACCCACCACTGTGTTGGTTTCCTAGGGCTGCTGGAACTAACTCCAGCAAACTGAGTGACTTAACAACACAAGTGTATGGTCTCACTGTTCTGGGAGCAGAAAGGCTGAAATCACAGTGGTGTTGGCCAGGCTCTCTCTGAAGGTTCTAGGGATCTCTCCTTGCCTCTTCCAGCCTCTGGAGGTTGCCAGCTTGGATTCCTCGGCTTGTTCCTTTGCACAACTTCAGTCTCTGCCCCCATCTTCCCCTGGCCTTCTTCCTGTGTGTCTGTCATTTCCCTCTTCTCATAAGTCTTCTTACACGAGATGTTGGATTACAGTCCATTACAATCCAGTATAATCCATCTTAACTTGATCACATCTTCTTTTTTCAATTTTTTATTTATTTATTTTATTTTAGAGACGGGGTTCCACCATGTTGGCCAGGCTAGTCTTGAACTCCTGGCCTCAGGTGATCTGCCCACCTCAGCCTCCCGAAGTGCTGGGATTACAGGCGTGAGCCATCGCACCTGGCCACTTGATCACATCTTCAAAAAAACACCCTATTTCACACTCATAGGTAGTGGAGGTTAGGACTTGCACAAATCTAGAGATTGGAGGACACGGTTCAACCTACAACAGCTACTAACCTGGAGCCAGGGGTAAATCCACTGGTGTATATGGATTTACCAGTGGTATATATGATTTACCAGGGGTAAATCCACTGGTGTATATGCCATTGTTGCCCGTTTTGAACCAAAGTCTCTTCTGTTCTTTCTGTGTCTGAAGTCAAAGCGCTCTTCCTGGGAGTCCTTTCCAGCCCCTCAGACTTTGTCTGAAGACAAAATAAGGAATGAGCTCCCTCATTCCCAGAAATGTGCCTCTATGAAGCCCTGCACTTCAGACAGCTGCAGCTTTAACTAACAGTGGCCAAAACTTCTCATGCCTTAAATATCCTCACAGCAGCCTTCAGAAAGTTTATTTTTTTTAAATGTCACTAGGCTTTGGAGCACAGGTGGTGTTTGCTTACGTGAATAAGTTCTTTAGTGGTGATTTCTGAGATTTTGGTGCACCCATCACCCGAGCAGTGTACACTGTACCCAATGTGTAATCTTTTTTTTTTTTTTTAAAGAATGAGAGAAAGGAAGAGGAAGAGATTTTAGAAAAAGAGAGAAAAGGAGAAAGAAAGAAACAGCAAAAGAAAGAAAAAATGAAAGAGAAAGAAAGAGGAAGAGATTTTAGAAAAAGAGAGAAAAGGAGAAATAAAGAAACAGCAAAAGAAAGAAAAAAAGAATGAAAGATAGAAAGAGGAAGAGAAAGAGGGAGAGAGAATGGGATTCTTGTTT
>CAUYQU010022405.1:0-10364 GCA_963574635.1 Cheracebus regulus
GAAGGCAGCAGTGTGGCTGATGCCCCCCCACTGGCCCCCTTCCCACAGATGGGTATTCCTGATAAAGAAGGGTTACCAAGACGTGGACACCTCCCTGCAGAGTGCCGTCATCACCAAAGTCAAGGGTGTGGCCTTCACCAACACCTCGGATCTCGGGGAGCGGCTCTGGGATGTCGCCGACTACGTCATCCCGCCCCAGGTCTGAGTCCCCTCCGAGCACTGTGGCCAGGGCTGGCAGGGCTGGCCCGGTTTGTGGGTCACACGGGAAGCTTCTTGGATACCCAGGGACCTCCAGCCATGGTCTCCCTTGGCCCAACAGCTGCTAGGGTCTGCAGACAGCGGCCTGTCCAGATTCTGCCTCCCAGGCCAAACCCCTGCCGTCTTTCCTGTGCCACGTGCCACCGCTCTATCCTGAGTCTGTTGAGGACAAATGGGACCCAGAGAACTGTCAGGTCATTGTGAGTCAGGTGGCCTGGCACAGAGAACCCCGCTTCTACGCCACTGCCTCTGGGAAGAGCTCTCCAGCCTGTTCACAGTTGGCCTAGGCTGGGGCCGGGGCAGCCTCATCACTGCCCCTACTTCTCCCAGACCTGGGCCCAGATCTTGGGGGCAGTTGGGGTCTGTGAGCCTGGAAGAGATCTATCAGAGGACCTCTGCTTGGGGACAGTTCGGACCATGAGCAGATGGGCAGAGTCCACCAGTTTTTTTTGTTTTTTTTTTTGAGAAAGACTCTCACTCTCTTGCCCAGGCTGGAGTGCAGTGGCACAATCTCGGCTCACTGCCGCCTCTGCCTCCCAGGCTCAAGCAATTCTCCTGCTCAGCCTCCCAAGTAGCTGGGACTGCAGGCACCTGCCACCATGCCCGGCTAATTTGTTGTATTTTTAGTAGAGACGGGGTTTCACTGTGTTAGTCAGGATGGTCTCGATCTCCTGACCTCGTGATCCGCCCGCCTCAGCCTCCCAAAGTGCTGGGATTAGAGGCGTGAGCCACTGTGCCCAGCAGAGTCCACCAATTTTGTGGCCCCATTATCTCCAGTACCCAGGTCCATCCTCCCAAGTAGCTGGGAAGTGGGTGGTCCTGAAGAGGACGGGAGGAGTTCCTTAGTGCCTCTCTGCTTCTGTAGGGAGAGAACGTCTTTTTCGTGGTCACCAACCTGATCGTGACCCCCAACCAGCGGCAGAACGTCTGTGCTGAGGTTTGATTTGGTGAGGGGACCTGGCGTGGGGGTGGGAGAGCCACCGGCAGTGGTTGGGTCTACTCTTCCGAAGCAGAGGTGCCTCTCCACTCCAAGCGTCCGGGGAGGCTGTGTGCACCCGCACGTGGTTCCGGCATTGTATAGGGGAGAAGCACGTTCTGAAAGGGTGTGTGGCCCAGGCCACAGAAGAACCCCTGTTCTAACTCCTGGAGTGGGACCTGGCTCTGAGCTGGGGGAACCCCCCCAATCCAGGTGCCCCTTCTCTCCTGGCAGAATGAAGACATTCCTGATGGCACATGCTCCGAGGATGGTGACTGCCACCCAGGAGAGGCGGTTACAGCTGGAAATGGTGAGGGCCTGGAGTGGCCAGGGGCCAAAGGAGGACCCGGAGTGGGAGGCTCCTGGCACTGATCCTGTCCCACCCTGCAGGAGTGAAGACCGGCCGCTGCCTGTGGAGAGAGAACTCAACCAGGGGCACCTGTGAAATCTTTGCCTGGTGCCCATTGGAGACGCGCTCCAGGCCGGCGTGAGTGGCTGCAGCCCCAGGACCCCAGGGAGTTTCCTAGCCCCGTGCAGTGGGTCCCAGCCTGAGGCTGGAGTCCTGCCCACCCTGGGAGCCGTGTGCTGAGGGAGAAATCAGGCTGTCCCAGCGAGGTCCGAAGACCTCCCCAGCATGAGCAAATTAACTGCCTTTGGGCAGAGGCTCCAGGGGACCCAAGGACCGGCCGCACTGGCCGGCCTGGGGGAGGGGCATGGGGCGGGGCCTCCTGCACAGGCTGTTCTGGGTTGGTTTTCAGGGAGCCGTTCCTGAAGGAGGCCGAAGACTTCACCATTTTCATAAAGAATTACATTCGTTTCCCCAAATTCAACTTCTCCAAGTATGTGGGCATGGCTATGGGGGGCCCGGGGCTGGGCCTCCTTGGGTCTGTGTGTGTTGGGGCATGCCTGGCTGGGGGTGTGTATGTGCACATGTGTGATGTGAATGCATGTGAATGAATGGTGGGGGACACAGGGGCGCCCCTTCCCCCTGCTGTAAAGTAGGGTGCTGCTGGGGGAGCTGTCGGGACCCAGGTCAGGAGAGGGACCTTGTGGCTCCTGGCCAGACCCGGGAACATGGGTCATTTCTCTGCTGCACATGGCCTGCACCCAGGAGCAATGTGATGGACACCAAGGACAGAGCTTTCCTGAAATCCTGCCACTTTGGCCCCAAGAACCACTACTGCCCCATCTTCCACCTGGGCTCCGTGATCCGCTGGGCAGGGAGCAGTTTCCAGGATATAGCCCTGGAGGTGGGTGGTGTGCACGTGGTGAGCCCTCCCGGAGGGCCTGGGGGCTCTGGGCCGGGCTCTGCAGCGAGGACGGGGTGTGGACGGGGACTCATGGGGCGAGGGTGGCCCTGCAAAATCACCCGCCCCCAGGGATGCACTGTTTTCAGAACCGGCTGTGACCCAGCCAGGCTGCAGCAGCGCTCAGACCACGGGCACTCAGTGACGGCCGGACTCTGCACCTGCTGTGCAGTCTGAGTCCTCAGGGCCTCCGCTGAGGGGAGCCGCACGGAGTCCGTTGGCGCATCCTGGCCGGAGTGAGGGACCTGTCCAGAGGAGAGGCTCACGCTGCGTGGCTCCCTTCTCCCCAAAGAATGAAGAAGGCAGCCCCAGGACTGGGCGACGTGGTGTTCTCAGCACCCCCGTGGGTGGGACTAAGCCTCCTAGGGGGGGTCTCGAGGGGCTGACCTCAGCCTGAGCACCTCCTCCTGTCCAGCGCTGGCGAGGCGCCAGCCTGTAGCCCCGTCCATCTCCGTACAGCTGACCCTTGTCTCTCTTCTATCAAGGGTGGTGTGATAGGAATTCACGTTGAATGGAACTGTGATCTTGATAAAGCTGCCTCTGAGTGCCACCCTCACTATTCTTTCAGCCGTCTGGACAATAAGCTTTCAAAGTCTGTCTCCTCCGGGTACAACTTCAGGTAACCACAGCCTGTGCCCCCTTATGACCTGACCATGATCAGTGGCACTCCGAGACCCCTTCCTGGGGGTGGGCGTCGGAGCAGGAGGTGCAGGGACAGATGGCTTGGGAGAGGTGAGGACCCCAGCAGAGTGTGCAGCGACCGAAGCTGGGGGTGCCTCCGGGGAGAGGAGTGTGTGTTCTCGCCTGTTCTCACCCGGGGGTGGCTCAGAGTAGGGCAGGAAAGCCTTGCTCCTCGGGGAATGTCTGGCAGAGATTTCAGAGCTGGACGAGTCTCGGTTTTGGCTCAGTGAGAGGGTCTGCATGCCTCTCCTGGGGCTGCTGAGAGTCAGAGTCCTAGGAGTCCTCCTAAGTCCCCAGAGCAGACACATCTGTGCTGCCCAAAGAGGGAAGGCCAGGCAGGCTGAGGCCTCCCCCGGCCCCGTCTCCCTCAGATTTGCCAAATATTACCGAGACGCAGCTGGGGTGGAGTTCCGCACCCTGATCAAAGCCTACGGGATCCGCTTTGATGTGATGGTGAACGGCAAGGTGTGTGTGGGCTCTCCTGTGCTGAGGCTGGGCGGGGTGGGCCCTGGGGACCCCACTGTCCGCCCAGCCGAATTCACTGGCCTGTCTGTCTTCCAGGCAGGGAAGCTCAGCATCATCCCCACCGTCATCAACCTGGGCTCTGGGGTGGCGCTTATGGGTGCTGTGAGTACCTCCCCTCCCTCCCCGCTTCCCACCCCCTGCCCTGGTGGCAGCATGGCAGGGAGAGGGAGGTGTGGTTCAGGAGAAACATGTCCCAGTACCCCCAGAAAGAACCAGAGCTGGCAAGAACAGAGTGGGTGTGGGAAAGAGGGCTTTCTGGGGGCGCACGCCCTGCCAGTGGTCCCCAGGTAGCAGCCACAGCAGGGGGCATCTGCCTGTAGCTCTGCAGCTGTGGGTGGGTTTGGGTCAGTCCCCAGCCAAGGCATGGCTGGGATGTTCCCGGGTTCCCACATGAGTCCCCGAGCTTCTAAAGTCTCCATTCTACTTCTCCTAAAAGAGGGCAAGATTAGGCTACAGGTTCTGACCTGGGTGCTACTGACTTTTGGGGCCAGATAATCCTTTGTTGTGGGCTTAAGCCCTTCCTCTGAAGTGCCTGGAAACCTTTCACAGTGCACAGGGGGGCGGTCCTGAGTGTCACAGGATGTTCTGTTTGTTTTGTTTTGTTTTCTGTTTCATATTTCACACTTTTCCAGTCTAATACTATGTATTTTCCCAGATTCTGAGGTTGCTGATTTCGGAGACAGGGTCTTGCTGTGTTGCCCAGGCTGGAGTGTTGTGGCATGAGCATGGCTCGCTGCAGGCTTGAACTCCTGGGCTAAGCATTCCTCCCGCCTCAGCCGCCCCAGTAGCCAAGACGGCATGTGCACCACCACGCGTGTCTAATTTTTAAATTTTTTGTAGAGACAGGGGTCTCACTATGTTGGCCAGGCTGGTCTTGAACTCCTGACCTCAGGTGATCTGCCTGCTTCACCCTCCCAAAATGTTGGCATTCCAGGCGGGAGCCACCTTGCCCAGCCCATTTTAAGATGTTTAAGAGCATTCCCAGTTTCTACCCACAAAATGTCAGGGGCACCCTCCCCTGCAGTTGTGATGACCAAAAACACCTGCTGGGAAGCAAAATCCCAGCTGGCTGAGAACCAGTCGACTCAAAGGCTGAGAGGCAGGGAAGACGGCCCTGTGAGAGGTGGCCTTCAGCGGGGCCAAGGGGGGCTCGCAGGGGAGGAGGCGCAGTGGCTGAGGGCAAGGAGGGGCGTCCGGAGTCTGCTGTGCCCCTTGGTCGTGCTGGAGGTTTTGAAAGCCAGGGCAGTGGTCAGTGGGTGGCGGGTGCCCATCCCGCCAGGTCCCTTTCCCAGGTTTCCAGAGGCCCCTTCCCTCGCTCCGCTGCCTGTGGACGCAAAACAGCCCCACTGGCGGAGTCCATTGGGACCCGAGGTGACTTTTGTTGAGGCGGGGAAAACTGTCCTGCACCAGGACTGAGAGAGACCACGCTTCTGGGAGGGGGTCGAGGAAAGTAGCCCCACATGGATCCCTAACTGCAGGCAGCACCAGGAGGGGCCTGGATCTTTGTGTCTGTTACTTTCTTAGAGAGGGCCCAGCTCCAGCCAGCTCGCTCGCTCTTCCTTTTCTTTTCTTTTTTCTTTTCTTTCTCCTTCCTTCCTTTTCTTTCCTTCCTTCCCTCCTTCCCCCCTCCTTTCTGTCTTTCTTTCTGGAGACAGAGTCTCGCTCTGTCCTTGGGGCTGGAGTGCAGTGGTGCGATCTCAGCTCACTGCAACCTCCGCCTCCCGGGTTCAAGTGATTCTCCTGCCTCAGCCTCCCGAGTAGCTGGGATTACAGGTGTGTGCCACCATGCCCAGCTAATTTTTGTATTTTTAGTAGAGACGGAATTTCACCATGTTGGTCAGGTTGGTCTTGAACTCCTGACCTGGTGATCTGCCCGCCTCGGCCTCCCAAAGTGCTGGGATGACAGGCGTGAGCCCCCGCGCCCGGCCCGGTCATCATTTTCTTGTGATGTGAGTAAAATGTGAGCACAGGGCCTCTGGGGACAGACTGGTGAACTGGAGGTGATGGCGCAGAAAGAGCTGGTGGTCAGGCTTAGGGGCAGGGGTCGTCTGTGGGGAGCAGGGAATTGGTAAACAACACTTCTGGGATCTTGGGGATGTTGTGCAGCACCCAGGGTCGGGGGCAGGATTACCTGTCGGCCCATCCACCAGCCCTCCCCACCTCCACCCAGCTCCGTCCTTCAGGCCCCAACCCCACCCTGTCTGTGGGTGGCGTCGCCCTCTGCTGGACGAGATGGGCAGCTGCATGGCCTGCTCTGGTCGCACCTGTTCAGGAGGGAGGGGCCGAGCGGGGGTTGTTCACCAATCATTTTTCTTTTTGCTTGTTTGGTTGGCTTTGTTTTGTTTGTTTTTGAGACAGAGTCTTGCTCTGTGGCCCAGGCTGGAGTGCAGTGGCATAATCTCGGCTCACTGCAACCTCTGCTGCCCGAGTTCAAGCAATTCTCCAACCTCAGCCTCCCAGGTAGCTGGGACTACAGGCACCTGCCACTACACCCGGCTAATTTTTACACTTTTATATAAACATGTTGGCCAGGCTGGTTTTGAACTCCTAGCCTCAGGTGATCTGTGCACCTCGGCCTCCCAGAGCACTGGGATTCCAGGCGTGAGCCACCTGCCCAGCACCTAC
The DNA here is from genome assembly GCA_963574635.1 of Cheracebus regulus. NCBI lineage: Eukaryota > Metazoa > Chordata > Mammalia > Primates > Pitheciidae > Cheracebus > Cheracebus regulus. The sequence goes on from CAUYQU010022405.1 coordinate 6,373, forward strand.
CATCTTTCTTTGACCGGCACCATAGTGTCTTTGTTGATTAGAACCCTCCCAACCCATCTCACACTGACTGCCATAGGGATCTTTCTAAATGCCAACATTCTGGCATGGTGCCTCTGCCACGCCTAGAGGATGAGGACCCATGCCCCGCAAACATCCAAAGGAGCCTGCAGGCCGGTCCACATCCACCGCCTCCCACTCTTCCAGCACCGGCCCAGCGTCCCAGGCACGGGCCGTTCCTCCCTCGTGTCGCCCTTCCGCCACTAACCGCACCGGCCCTGCGTCCCAGGCACGGGCTGTTCCTCGCTCGTGACGCCCTTCCGAGTCTTTGTCTCTTATAAACTCCTATTCAGCCCTTAAGGACAGAGAGGGACCCTCCCCGGGCTGAGTCAAGTCCTGTCTGGGTCATAATTGACACACCTGTCTCCTGCACCAGAGGGAGAATCCCCAGAATGTCCCTAGTCCACATCCCCCCTGTACCCCGGTGCAGTCCCCGGCACGTGTGGGTGCCCAGCAAACGTGCTGAAGGAGCGATTGGGTAGGGTCTGGGTGGTGCAGGGTCGGGAGTGCCTGGCCTGAGGGTCCCGGAGCTCAGTCCAGCTCGGGCTCCGGCATGTGGTCTCGGACAAGGACGCCCCTTCCTGAGCCCAGTTTCCTCATCTGCTAAGTGGGGACGGTGGCGCCTCCCTTAAGGGCTGTTACAGGATCAAAGGGGACGAAGGGGACGAAGCTGCCAAATGGCCAGTGCTCCCGGGAGCCTGGGATTCTGAATCCGGGCCCTCAACTCTTTTGCAGGGGGCTTTCTTCTGCGACCTGGTCCTCATCTACCTCATCAAAAAGAGAGAGTTTTACCGCGACAAGAAGTACGAGGAAGTGAGGTCAGCTCCGCTGGGGGCAGCCGTGTGGAGCGCCCCGCTGGCGTCCAGCCTTTGCCCTGATTTGATGTGGGCGGTGGGGCTGGGTGGCAGGGGCTGGAGGGCCCGGCAGGAGGAGGGGCGTTCGGAGTCCATGCTCCGCAGAACTGGATTGGGCCTCGGCAGCCGCAGCCGGGGAAGAAGAGTGCGCGGCAGGAGGCGGAGTTCAGTCTCCGCCTGACGTTGGCCTGTCCCAGGCCTGCCTGGGCCCTGGCTGCTCTCTCTGGGGAATGAGGGAGGTGATTTACGAATGGCGTGGTGTTGGCAGCACTTCTGTCTGGAGGTTCTTGCACGTGGTGGTCCTGGTGGTCTGGGGTTGAGGGAAGCTGGAGTGGTAAAGGAAAGGAAAAATGGGCCTTTTCTTCCACGGCAGGTTCCTGGGCCATGGGTTCAGCAGGGTGTGTGTTGAGAGTGTAGCGCACGGCTTGGGTGGGGAACCCCGACGACTGGATGGGAGGGGAGGGAAGGGGTTGTGGCTTTGGCCTTTGGGGAAGGCTTTCTGGAGACGGGGGGATCAGAATGGGAATTGGGACAGACACCTTAGTACTCCCTCGGTGCCCCCACAGCCTGGGACAGTGGGTGTAGGGGCCGCCTGTGTCATTCGCCTTGATGGAACCCCAGCTGCGGCCTGAACCCCAGCCCTGGGTTATAGGGTGTGCCCTGACCCTGGCCGCAGGCTGAGCCCCACCCACTGTCTTCAGTGTGTTGCTGGAGGAAGCAGGGGGCCTGCAGGGCAGGGATTCTTCTGGGCCCCCATCTCGGAGGCGCCACGCAGGGCCATCCCGGTTAGCAGATTGTGTCTCGTCCAGGGGCCTGGAAGACAGTTCCCAGGAGGCCGAGGACGAAGCATCGGGACTGGGGCTGTCTGAGCAGCTCACATCTGGGCCGGGGCTGCTGGGGCCGCAGGAGCCACCCGAGGCACAGCGTGGGAGCGGCGGCCAGAAGGGGAATGGCTCGGCGTGCCCGCAGATCCTGCAGCCAAGCAGGTGAGGCGCTGCTGGGCGGGGAGCCTGAGAACTGGTCCCTTTAGCTGCCGAGTCCCCGGATGGCCAGGGGTGCGTGCCGCGCCATGCCAGCGTTCAGACGATGACGGCGCCCTGTTACCCGGCATCCGCCCGCTGTACTCTCAGCATGTGTTAACTCTTTAAGCAACCTGAATGAGGTGGACATTGATTTTTCCCATTTTAAGAATGAGGAAACTGAGGCACAGAAAGGCTCAGAAATTTGCTCAAGTCACACAGCTGGTGAATGCAGAGCTGGTCTGAATCCCGCAGTGAGTGCAGGTTATGGGTCTCCTGAGTTTCTGCCTTCGCCGAATATCTCCGCTGCGGGCAGATGAGCACCCCCTCCGTCCCTCCTCTGTGTGTGATTCTGGGGCTGCCCCGGCCTCCTCGGGAGGGTGCTGGCCGTGCTGCCAAGGGCTCCCGGGCCGTGCTTCCTGTGGGCACCGGCTTCATTGCAGACGCGGCTCAGCCTTCGTGGGGAGGGCGCCTGGCTGGGTCGGGGCCTGTCCGGGGCCTGCTCCTCGTCTGCCTCGCCATGTGCCTGAGCAGCGGGCAGGTGCCTGGCTCTCTCTGTGCCTCGTTTTCCGTTTTTTCCCCTCCCAGTGGGGGCTGGACACCTCCTGCTCAGTCAGACTGGGCTTCTGTCACTCTCTTATAAACCACACCCCTGGATGGCCTTTGCCTCGCCCCAGCTTTTATTCCTTGCCAGTTCAGGGATTGGCAACGTCCAGCTGGGAGCTGGGCCCAGGCAGGGGAGGAGTGAGAAACAGACAGGGATGGAGAGGAGTGAGAGAGGGAGGCAGGGCTGTAGCGGTGGGGGGGAGGCAGGAGGCGGAGTCCGGGTGGGGGAGCTGCCATGGTGGGGGGGAGGGGGGAGGCCGGAGTCCGGATGAGGGGCTGCCGCGGTGGGGGGAGGCAGGAGGCAGGGTCCGGATGGGGGGGCTGCTGCGGTGGGGGGAGGCAGGAGGCCAGGTCCGGATGGGGGGCTGCCGCGGTGGGGGGAGGCAGGAGGCTGGGGTCCGGATGGGGGGGCTGCTGAGGTGGGGGGAGGCAGGAGGCGGGGTCCAGATGGGGGGGCTGCTGCGGTGTGGGGAGGCAGGAGGCTGGGGTCCGGATGGGGGGGCTGCCGTGGTGGGGGGAGGCAGGAAGCCAGGGTCCGGATGGGGGGGCTGCCGTGGTAGCGGGGAGGCAGGAGGCCGGGTCCGGATGGAGCGGGCCCAGAGCCCAGCAGCTCTCCCGTGCTCCCTGAGCAATCCTTTCCTGAGCTCCTACTGTGAGCAAGCGGGAAGCCCGGCCACCTGGCTTGTCTTGGCTGAGCCTCGCTGCAGCTGTGGGCGGCTCCAGACTCAGGGCCCACGCTCCAGCTGCCACGGCCATTCCCGCTGCTCCTGAGGGAGTGACTCCAGAGGCTTCTGCCCGAGCATCTCCGTGTGTTCGGCTTCTGCAGGAGCCCTGGCACACTGCGCTCTCTCTGAACGCTCCGTCGGCCTGCGGTGCTGCCCAGAGCTCTGCTGAGGCCAGCCCACCCTCCGGCTCCAACAGTCCTCTGCCCTATGCACCCCTCCCGTCCACACAGGTCTGGCCGCCTGCGGAAGGCACAGGTGGATCAGGAGCAGCGGCAGACCCCGCAGATGGTAGAGACGTAGCCAGGCCTGTTGGCTACCATCAGCGTCGCCGGAGACGCTGGGGCCAGAACCACCCGCAGCTCTGAACTGGGAAGAGGAGTCTGTGCAGCACGAGACAGAAGCTTCCAGGCCCTCTCTCCTGCAGTCTGGGATCTGGCTGCAAACTTTCGTTGTGTGAGGAGGGGAGCCTCCCGACGGCCAGAGGGGCTCAGAGCCGGAAGAGGAGTCCCTGGAGCAGGTGTCCAGGGAAAGGGGCAGGCCAGGGCCTCAGTGGACCTAGAGTGTTTGAATCTTCTCTGAACAACCTGGCTGCACCTTCGCTCATTCACGAGTGCAGTAAACACGTATCCATGCATGCTGTGTGCCGGGCCCCATCCAACAGGTGCTTAAATGAGACGCTGACCTGCCGTCAGGGAGAGGGCCTGTGTGTAATTCCTCCACAGCCAACAGAG